>JACEEZ010008082.1:0-11480 GCA_016584305.1 Chionoecetes opilio
TAACATATAAATATTAAAAACTAATATATTCTACCAAAAATATATAACATTTAAATATATCAATACAAATATATATATATATATTTTATTTAAAAATTACTTTATAATAAAAATATAATATAATATTTATAATATACATTATATATATAAATTATACAATAATATAAATAATATATATATACATTTTATATATATACATAAATTATTAAAATATACATATATATACAAAAATATAAATATACATATATATAATAAAATATAATATATAAAATATTATAAAAAATTAATATATTATATATATAATACAAATTATATATATAATAAAACTATATACATATAATATCATATTATATACATAATAAATATAAAAAAACAAACTTTAAAATAAATACATAAAATTTATCATAAAATTATATACATACAAATATATACATTAATAATATATATATATATCATTATATATATATAAATATAAAATTATATACATATAATTATATATATTATATAAAAATATATAATAATCATATTAAAATTTAATTATATAATATAATTAAAACAAATAATATATATAATAACATTATTAACTATCATATATATACTTATAATATATTACATATATTATATATAATATATATTATACTTTTAAATATATATACATATATATAATACATATATATTTTACATATATATATATCATATTATATTTTATAATATATATAAATATATAATTATATATATATAATATATATTATTAAAATATAATAATAATTATATATACAGAGTTTACAGAGCCAAAAAGCCCCGCTAGGACGGTCTTAGATTTCCCAAACCCTTGGGACGGGGGGGTTGGGACGAATTAGGACGAATCTAAATTTTTAAATAGGGGCCCAGGTTCCACACACTAGTACGTAAAAGCCTTAAAACTCGGCACGATAGGGGCTCTGACCCTTCCGAGTTATTCAATGGGGGCCGAGTATGCAATGTTCTGATATGGGTTAAAAAAAAAAAAAATAAAATAATAATAAAAATAAAATAAAAATAATAAACTTCCGCAAAAACATAAAAACACACTTACCCGTGAACGGGGTAGCCCGCAGGCTGAATTAAGGGGAGGGAGCCTTGTTTTGTTGTAAAATGTAGAAATGTTAGGGGGTGTCGCATTTTTTCATGGAATCACTTTAATCACTTTATAATCACAAATCTGTACGTATTTTATACAGTACTGTCCGAAAAAATTAATTTTACACACTTGAGCACTTAATTAAAAGCAACACTAGCCCTGTCCTTTGATTCTACCCTCGCTCGGGCAGGGAGGACACAGGGGGCGGATGGCCTTCTAAACACAGGCGTCCCCATAGAATCCTGCCTGCGCCACAGGGCGAGGGGCCAAACCCCACAGCCCTAAGTGAGCCTCCAGGGCCACCATCCCCCCCCTGGAGCTCACCGCCCACACGCGCTTAGGCATGGTGTTTTAAAAAAAAAAAAAAAAAAAAAAAAAAAAAAAAAAAAAAAAAAAAAAAAAAAAAAAAAAAAAAAAAAACCCTTTTCTTTGCCATGCCGAGTTATATCAAATTCCGAGTTATACAGTGCCGAGTTATAAGGTTTTTACTGTACCTAACCAACAAAAAAACATATATATATATATATATATATATATATATAATATATATATATATATATATATATATATATATATATATATATATATATATATATATATATATAATATACTATATAAAGCTTTCGAATTTCACGATAACCTCAGTAACCATTGGTCGTACGAGGATCGTTCGTATACCAAACGAAAGGGCATAAAAAGTTCAATAAACTGCCTTCAGTATTTACTTTTACTCCCTCCCCTGTTAGTGCACAGCGTGTCTTAAAAAAAAAGCAACTTTTGGCTTCAACTCCTCATTGCTCGGCTAGATATGATTACATTCAATTTCTAAGCACGCTGCCTGAATCTGCACACTTTTCTGACTATGTCGGTATAGGATACGTCCCAGTGTGAAAATATCTAGAGGGTCAAAATAGTCATTTGATCTTAGTTTTGCTTACATCTCAGCGGCCGCGTTGCCTTCTCACGGAGCAAGCGACGGTGAGCGTTTTCTGCGGGGGTACAGCAAGAGGAAAGTGACCACTTGCAAGAGAAAATCTCTCTTGGTCCCCTGCAGAAAACTCCTACAGGATTGATAACTTCCTTTTTTTCTTGATATCATCCGTTATTAAACCAAACCCCACCTCTAACCTAACCTAGCCTAACCTAACCTAATCTGATTTAACCTAACTTAACCGTTCCTGGCTGAAATATCTGTAGATTCTCGGTAGTACATGTAACGCCATTATTATTCAATTGCGCCATGGAAAATGGGTTCAAAATACTCAGAATGAAGAAATCTACACGAAGATGTAGGTAAGAATCCTGGGACTTTTAAAAGCCCACTACCAAACTAATACTGAAATTTGTTTTGTTTGCACAACATTTCTCGGTATTAATTTGGTAGTGGGCTTTCAAAAGTCCCAGGATTCTTACTAGAGCAGCAGCCAGGGGCCTTCAGCCTAGATGAGAAGGATACCAATATTGGAGTATGTGAACATCTCAGGTGTAGCGTGGGATGTTTTGAAATGGCCGTCTGCCGGGTACCACTGGTTGCGTGTGACCCCTGGGGGCCCTTAAAGTGGCCCTTTTTTGGGGCTAGCATAGATATTGGAGGTACCACATAAAACCAACTTTACATGGCCAAGTACATCCCCCAGTGTAAAATGACCAATGCCAGACATATAGCCCGCTGTTTTTGGCCCTGCCAGACGGGCCAAAAAGGGCCAACATTTCGAGCTAGCATAGATATTGAGTCGCAGAAGTCTGCGACTTCGAGGGATTCCTGCAAGGACTATTGGTTTGATAACTGGTCTGTATTCTGGGACTGAGAGTGCTGTGAAGTGTGGGGCAGGTGTATCCAGCTTCTTTCCTGTGAATACAGGAGTGAGGCAGGGGTGCGTCCTTGCCCCATCACTTTTCAACGCTTGTATGGACTGGGTATTGGACAAGGTTGTAGATCAAAGTGATTGTGGAGCATCTGTCGGCAACACCAAGATCACTGATCTTGTTTTTGCCGATGATGCAGTAATCTTTGCTGAGTCGCTGGAGGTCCTGGTGATGGCTCTCGAGGCGCTGCACGAGGAGGCAAAGCCTTTGGGACTTGAGGTCTCCTGGCTCAAGACCAAGGTCCAGGTGTTTGGAGACTTACTAGATGAAGCAGTACAGTCTGTTCATGCGTGTGGCGAGGACATTGAGATCTTGAAAAGTTTTACATACCTTGGTAGCGCAGTCCAATAATAACGGCGGGTCACGTCAAGAAGTCTTACGGCGGATTGGCATAGCCCACAGTGTTATGGACTCGCTCAGCGGGAGTATTTGGCATTGTCGGTACCTGTGCAGAAGGACAAAGATCCGGATCTTCAAGTCGCTTGTGATCCCTGTCTTACTCTATGGTTGTGAGACATAGACACTAAATAGTGACTTGAAGAGACGAATCAATGCCTTTGGTAATAAGTGTCTTCGCAGAATCATGGGGTATCGCTGGGATGATTACGTGTCAAATCAGCGATTGCACCGTGAGACTGAATCGAGGCCTATTACCTGCATAGTCCGTCAGCGCCAACTTCGGCTATATGGGCATGTGGCACGCTACCCTGAAACCGATCCTTCCCACCGGGTTGTATCTGTAAGAGACAATCCGGCGTGGAGGAGGCCAAGGGGGCGCCCACAAGGCTCGTGGCTGGGGCAAGTTGATGTTTCTTGTCGAGAGCTGCTTGGTATGGGAAAGGAGCCTGCATGGGAACTCACGCGTGGTGACCCCCGGGAGTGGCGTCGTAGGGTGGGCGAGGCGACGCGCCCCCTGGCGTATGCCCCCAATGATTGATTGATAGATATTGGAGGTACCACATAAAACCAACTTTACATGGTCAAGTACATCCCCCAGAGTGTAAAATGACCAATGCCAGACAAATAGCCCGCTGTTTTGGCCCTGCCAGACGGGCCAAAAAGGGCCAAAATTTCGAGCTAGCATAGATATTGAAGATACCGATCGGAACCATTTTTACATGAATGAGTATATTCCCCAGAGTAGGAAATGACCCATGCCAGACAAATATTCCTCTGCAATGGTGCCGCCAGAAGCCCTTACAAAATGGGTCTTGGACATGTTTTTGAACACCATATGCAGTTTCAAATGCTTATTTGTAATGGGTTCCAGGGGTGCAAAAATTACCAAAATGCCTAAATTCTCGAAACTAAACAGCAAAAAATGTCTTTAAAAAATAAGTGCAATTCAACTCAAAACTGAATAGACATAACTATGCAAACATTACACATGACTAATACATATAAATACGTACAATGTGATGTTAAACTGATTTGAGGTTGTGTGTAAGTGATTATAACCCATGAAACAAGATTGGTAGCAAATATCCAGACTAGTAATTGTGCTATCCTAGTAACTCGACAAAGAATGAGATTGAGCATTGGGTATACAGTAGCCACACTTGGAACACTAGGTACATTAGGACCTAGGTAGTAGGGTAGGGTAATCCAGAGTTTTGTGTTCCCACTCAAGTTAGACATGAAGGTAGTAGGTAAATGGTAGTAATAAAATCAAATCTATGTCTTGCAGCTCTATACTAATAACACACCAAAAAATTGGATATTGTTTGCAGACTGGTGCTAACTACTCTCGACATATTAACCACAAGTTAAACATGCCTAACAAACCAAATGTGCCACGGCATCATACAACTTCACAAATGTCACTTATAAGAGTAAAGTTGAACGATAGAAATTTCAGGCATTCATTTTGCACATTCCTCGCGTGGCAAGCTTCCTGTCGCTTACTATCTCATTACTGAATATTTTTATATAGGATAATACTTTAACATATTATAGATACAATATCTAAAAGCAAGTGATTTTGTTTTGCTAAAAGTGAGGGATCTTTTCAGTTTGGTGACCGCCACAGAAACTATTGAGACTATAGGCTATATCTCTCCTATGTAGTTTCTTTATCCTCATTCCAAATGAGTGATTTTTTTTTTGTGAAGAAATGGATAATAGAAAGTTTACAGAAAGTTAAAGCCTTTCAAAGTTACACTGCCATAAGTTTGTTAAGGAATCAAAGTTGTGGAATTGTCAAGAAACAGCCTAAAAATAGCCTAACCTATTGTATAAAAATATAAAATAACCTTGACTAGCTTAATTTAATATAGTCTTTACCTAAACTAATTTAATCTAAACTAACCAAACTTAACCTAAAACATAACTATACCTTGTAGTCTCCAGTGTCATTACTCTTGTTCTGTTAATTATGTGCAATTAAAATCATTTCAGTACTAGTCACCATGTGAAGGTAATTCTGTGAAGGTTTTAAGTCTCGTTGGAAGTTCATATTTCTGGTCAATACATTTTTTCGGGTGAAAAACTGTGGTTCCTAGTTATTAAATAGCATCTTACTAATATTTATCTGGTGCTCTCCATGTGTTGCCATGTCTAGGCAATGCAGGCATGTATTTCGCGGGGGTCAGAGCCCGACCCAGTTTGAGGACAAGGCAAGGATCATTTCAATTTTGAGACAGACATTTGAGGCAAAAGGGCAAGACAATGGCTATTTTCAATAATTTGCTTGGCATCTGCCATTTTACACTCGGGGAAAGCTACTTGTTAATTTGCAGTTGTTTATGTGCGGTATCTTCAGTGTGTGCTAGCCTAGATAAGTGGCGGGGGTCGTGGGCCTCACTTTAAGGGCTTCTGGCGGCACCATTGCAGAGGAATATTTGTCTGGCATGGGTCATTTCCTACTCTGGGGAATATACTCATTCATGCAAAAGTAGTTCCGATCAGTATCTTCAATATCTATGCTAGCTCGAAATTTTGGCCCTTTTTGGCCCGTCTGGCAGGGCCAAAACAGCGGGCTATTTGTCTGGCATTGGTCATTTTACACTCTGGGGGATTTACTTGGCCATGTAAAGTTGGTTTTATGTGGTACCTCCAATATCTATGCTAGCCCGAAAAAAGGGCCACTTTAAGTGACCCAGGGGTCACACGCAACCAGTGGTACCCGGCAGACGGCCATTTCAAAACATCCCACGCTACACCTGAGATGTCCACATACTCCAATATTGGTATCCTTCTCATCTAGGCTGAAGGCCCCTGGCTGCCGGTCTATACCTACATCATCGTGAAGATTTCTTCATTCTGACTATTTTGAACCCATTTCCCATGGCGCAATTGAATAATAATGGCGTTACATGTACACACAAACCTCGATTTCCCGGACCTCGATTTCCCGGGTATCGGATTTGCCGGACAAAATCCGAGGTCCGGGGATATGTCAGTCTCGGACAATATTTTTTTTAACTTTTTTTTTTTTTTTTTTTACGTTGAAATGCCTGGTCCTGTTCGTAAATTGACCAAGTTGTCCGGCGGTCCGAGCGTCTCCTATCACCCCTGATCAGTGTCCGCGCCTCCCGCCAGGTGGCAGCATGCTCAGCGGTCGTATTGTTTACATTTGGGCACACAACATTCACGGTTCACCTGCACAGCCTCCGTCAGTCACCTGACTCCCACTGCCCCTGGTGCAAGAACATTTCTGAGACTATTGAACACTTTCTGCTGCCTCCCGCCAGGTGGCAGCATGCTCAGCGGTCGTATTGTTTACATTTGGGCACACGACGCTCACGGTTCACCTGCACAGCCTCCGTTAGTCCCCTGACCCCCACTGCCCCTGGTGCAGGAACATCTCTTCAGACTATTGAACACTTTCTGCTGCCTCCCGCCAGGTGGTTGCATGCTCATTGCTCAGCGGACGTAAAAGTCCACGGCGGGGTAGTTGATATTGTCGGTTGCCCGGACAGTAAATACTAGAGTAGGATAAACATCCGGGGGTGGGTAATGGCATCGTTTTTTTTTTTTTTTTTATTATTTACTTGCGATTCCCGGACTTTTGTGGTTCCCGGACCAGTGCTCCCCCCTATTAGTCCAGGAAATCGAGGTTTGTGTGTACTACCAAAATCTAACGTTATTTCAGCCAGAAACGGTAAAGTTAGGTTAAATCAGATTAGGCTAGGTTAGGCTAGAGGTGGGGTTTGGTTTAGTAACATGATATCAAGGAAAAAAATATTTCAATCCTATGGCAGTGCGAAGCGGAGCAAGGTTTGCGGGGCGGGCCGGAGAACCCCCACACCCGTAAACAAAAATTTATTTCCGACAAAAACGAGTGCCAGATTTATTCATAACACATCAAAAGTATTCAGGAAAACTAAGTTTTGGCCTCGAAATCAGTAAAAGGCCACTACCGAAATGTTACCCATTTCATTGTTACTTTCACACTCGTTCTGACCTATAGAAACAGGAGAGGTAAAAAATACTTGAATCCAGACACAGTCATGTTCTAAATATTAGCCGGCGCCGCCAACTCCCGAGGAATATTTACCTAGAGTAAAGAACTACTGCACAATATACTGAGTGGAAAATAATAGAGAAAAAGTAAGTTGTAAAGCCAGTGGAGCCGCCAACTCCTGCTGGATACTAACCCAGCTTCCCCGAGGAGCTACTTACAACACTGCACTGAGTGATGTCTGGACGATTCGAGCGAATACTTTTTCGAGTGGAAGACCATTCAAGCGATACATTTGGAAAATTTGGTAGTGGGCTTTCAACGATTTTGAATTTTATTTTTTGAATAGCTTTGATGTTTTTGAAGAATCTGGCACTCTTTTTTTGGTCGGAAAAAAATTTTTTTTGACGTGTGGGGGATCCCCCCCCGCAAACCTGATCCGCTTCTCACTGCCGATTTTGGGGGAAAAACTTTTTTGGGAAAAACAATTTTTCCCCCAGCATGCATGATGTAAAATCGTGAAAAAGTTAAAAAGAAAAAGAGGGAAAAGAAGGAGAGGAGAAGAGAGAGAGAGAAGAGAGAGAGAGAGAGAGAAGAGAGAGAGAAAGAGAGAGAAGAAGGGTTAACAGACACCCCATGATTTACAAAAAGCGACACAGCGTAAATAAACATAAACTTTAACGAAAAATGGATAAATATGATACGGCGACAGACCGAACCCCCCACCTCGGCCCTGTATGCTACAACTAAAAAAAACCATGTAACACACCTTTGCTGCTATAGTGATTATAAAACCTACCTGTTTTCACATACAGGGAAGATCCCACAAGGAAATACAAAAAACAGTCAGCTCGATATAAGGGAAATAACCCACCAGGGCCGTTCCCAGAAAATATATTTTTGCTAAATTGAACTTCCGTCATCGGGTCCTGAATTGAATAATAAATTTTTAAAAAAATTTCCATAAAACCGAGAGCATTTCCGAAAATACTTTTTCTGCAGGGGTCTGTATGGCCCCCCCGCCTACCCAAAGGCACTGGTCACGGCTGCTCCCGTAGAACACTACAGTCGCCGGGACAAGTCTCTTTTAAATTTTACAGACGGTGGTGGCGTTATATTACCGTACTTTCTACATCCATGTTTTTTGAGGAAATTGAAGGGCTTCTAAAGTCGTGCTTTTGGTCTTCCTGTGTAAATTTAGGGCTAAAAATGATCCAAAAAAACTATCAAAGGCGATGGCGCTTTGGGAAATGGTGCTAAGATCGCCATTTTGGTTTTATGTCCTCCCCCCAGCTGCCGTTGTCGTCAGTGAAAAAAAAAAATTTTGTAAAATTTTAAAACCGTATATACAGGGGGTCCGAAATGCGAGCAGTTGGGTTTCCATTTTGCATACTCGTAAAGCGAAATCTCATATAACAAAACCCAAAACTAAGGGTAAAATAGGTTTTGGGTTCCGGGGCCCCCATCAAAAAAAAAAAAACCCTTTTTTTTCAAGCTAAAATAACTATAGAAAAACCAACAACACACAGCGTTAAATTTTACCCACATGTATCCCTATTCTGTAAAAAAAGCATTCGAAAGAGAAAATAGCACAAAAAAACCATAACTGCACATTAATTAAAACAAAAACATCTAACAAGCAAAAAAAAACGTTGTAATGTAGGGGACACCGCGTAAAAGAAGGTAGGTAGGTCCCAAGTTTGGGGCCGCACACCTCTAATTCCCCCTAAAGGTCAGGCAGGGCCATATGCTTAATTCCCTTCGGTCACGCCTTGCTGGGGGTGACCGACTCGGTCCCGGTTGGGGGCGCACACCTGTAACTACCCCTAAATTCACCCGGCCATATGCTTTTCCCTTCAGGTAAAGGTTTTGCTAGAGGTGACCTCAGGGGGGTAAACCAAATCCCCCTTTGTCCCCCTGGGATGGTAGGGGAGCATTTTGAATTTATATTTTATCCCCCAGTTTGAATTCGTACCTTTGGATTTTCGATCCGTTATTGAAAATAGACCCAATTTTACACATCTCGTATCATCGGAGTCTCCAAACCCGAATCCCGTATAAGGGGAACCTCCCTGTACTTGCAGATAAAAACCCTAAAAAAAACGCTGAAACAGGGTAATTATACAGTATGATATAAACGGTTCATTTTAGGGGCACAAACAGCATAGGAAATCTTCGAAATACTATGGGGCGCCGGGCCACATTTATTGCAGCTGGCGGGACTTTGTTACTACGGTAGCGGAGGGCACCAAATTTGCTACATTTACCTAATTTCCGCTACATCAAAAATGGGGAAATAAAACACAAAATTAAAATTTTTTTCCGCCAAATTGAGCTTCCCGGGAAAACAGTCCCGTTTCATGCCTTTTACTGTATACATAAACACAAAACAAAATAAGGGACATGCCGAGAAAACAAAAAAAACAGATGCTAAAATAAAAATAAGACAGGAAGGGGGAATGAGAAATAGATGAAGTGCAAATGTGGGATTTGAACAAGTCATTTTGCAAGACATTAACCCCTGAGGCCCAGAACGTAATTTCCATTGTAATTTTGGGACCATTAGACGATTTGTATGACTATAAGCATGTTTTATGCTATGACCTGTTTAGTTCCTTGTCCACTAACTCTTTTGGGTTATTTGTTACTTTTTTGTAATTTTATGGCTAAAAAACAGACATTTTTTTATAGCAAAAGGGAAAAATCTGGGGGGAAAAGAGAAAAATGGAGAATAAAAAAAATGGAGGAAAGAGGGGATAAGGGGAAAAAGGACTAAAGTGTAAATTGGATTAAAATGTAGTGTTAAATAAAATAAAAATTTAAAAAAAAATAAAAAAAAAGTGTAAAAGTGGTTAGAAGCAAGGGCATTCATAGCAAGTTTTGCAAGACATTAAGACAGAACATAAAAATGTTGGGTTTGGAGCAAGTCATTTACAAGAATTAAACAGATCTAAAAATGTATGGATTGGCGCAAGTCATTTTGCAAGACATTAAAACAATAATAATAATTATGGTTGGCAGCAAGTCTTTGCAAGACTTAAAACAATACAGATAAAACCCATTTTAAGGCTATAAAACCCCTTTTTCCCTAAAAATACCTGAAAAATTTCTCATGCGTCTTCCATGACGAATGCTGGAATGAGACTGCCGCCAAAATATGCGGGAGCCGTTTCCCCGGCAACTTCCCCTCGGGAGATTGGCACCGACAAAACGCCACCTATCGTCTGATGTTGAGCAGCATTTACTACCAGGTGTCCAAAACTTTTTTTTTAGTCCTGGGAAATTTTAACCCTGGCGAATTTATCAAAAAGATTTTCTTATACCTTTAGACAAAGGGTGATTTTTTTATCCCCTTTGATATTATTTTTTTTATTTTTTTGAAATTTCTTTCCCAAAAAAGTGGTGCGTCTTCCCAAGATGCAGCGTCTTATAAGCCGTAAAATACGGGAATACCCAAACGCTGGGGCCCCTTACCTTCCTGGGGGGGTTTAGGCGTGGGCGAGGGTCTCCTGGGGCTCCTCCGTCCCGGGGGGGTCCACTCTGTTCTCATCCGAAAACTTCCATGAAAAGGGAAATGTCCCCCCGCCCTGTAGTCCGGGGGGGGTGGGGGGGGGGGGGGGGGGGGGTTACGCTGCTGCTGTGGCTGCTGCTGCTACTGTTCATTACTACAACTACTGAGGGCTTTCTATTTGCCCGTGCTTCTCTCATAGGAAAACAAAAAGGAAAAAAGACCACAAAAAAAATACACATATGCTCATTACTATACTACTATTCTGTTTAAACTACTACTAAAACGTTTACCCTTACTATTTCCCGTTTCTATGACCCTGCACATTTATTTAAATTAACTACCACCCCCACCATATATCTACTACTCGCTACATACTACTATACTTCTACTACCAATATACTACTACTACTACACTACTACTACTCTACTACACTCCACTACTATCAAAATACCATGCAAAGGCATCAACCAGTATTTTTTATCACAATAAAACAACAACAAGTCCAAAGAGAAAGAGAGAATGTTTGATTAAACCCCCCTTTTTGGGAAGGGCCCAATAAATTTTTTTTTAAAATTGCAAA
>JACEEZ010008083.1:0-11560 GCA_016584305.1 Chionoecetes opilio
TCCCCCCCCTTTTTTTTTCCCTCTCTCTCTCTCTCTCTCTCTCTCTCTCTCTCCGTAAAAATGAGAGACAGAGAGATATAAGTGAAAGAGATGAGTGAGGAGATTGGAGAGTAACCAAAAAACCTTTATATATATTCTTTCTCTCTCTCTCCTCTCCTTCTCTCTCTCTCTCTCTCTTCTCCCCTCTCTCCCCTCTCTCTCTCTCTCTCTCTCTCTCTCTCTCCTCTTTTCCCCCTCTCTCTCCTCTCTCTCTCTTTCTAATATATATATAGAAATATATATATAATATATAGAAATATATATAAAATATATATATATATATATATATAATATATATATATATAATATATTTATATATACTATTAATAGAAATTATAGAGAGACGGAGACGAAGAGAGAGAGAGAGAGGAGAGAGAGAGAGGCGGCGAGAGAGAGGAGAGAGAGAGAGAGAGAGTGAGAGAAGAGGAGAGACGAGCGAGAGAAGAGGGAGAGGGGAGAGAGAGAGAGAGAGAGAGAGAGGAGAGGAGAGAGGAGAGGAGAGAGGAATTATAAAGTTATTTTGGTTACTCTCATATCTCTCACTCACTCTCTTTCACTTAATATCTCTCTCTCTTTCACGGAGAGAGAAAAGAGAGAGCGGTCGGAGAGAGAGAGAGCGGGATGAGAGAAATTTATTTAGTTAACCTTAATGTTTGCATGGTATTATTGTATGTACCCAGAAAACGAAATATGTCAATGGAAAGCTAATAATTCTGCTTGTATTGATATTTTGCCATCTTATAAGCTGTCCAACAAAGTTATACATGACGACGAGTTTTAATGAATGTTAAGTTCATCATATTTCTTCAGAGTCTCATAATGACCTTTATTTAATGTGTTTTACTATGTTTTATGTGATAATCTTATAGAACAAACATTTCCCGGGAGATAACAGTCTATCCTTTATACATGTATAAAAATGATATACTAGGGGGTTTAATGCCTTGAGAACTTCCCCGGGTCTTGGGTGAACGAGGAGACCTTTTGGCACCAAGATGGCGCCCACAAATCGAGTTTTCGCTACTCTATATAATACGGTCCTCTAGACTAGACATATCTCTCTCTCTCTCGCTCTCGCTCTCGCTCTCCCCTCTCTCTCCTCTCTTTCTCTCTCTCTCTCTCTCTCCTCTCTCGCTCTCGCTCTCGCTCTCCCCTTTTCTCTCACCATAACCGCATATTGGAAGTCAGACAGATTGGAGAGGGGGGGGGGGGGGAAGTGAAAAACCTTCCTCAATATGGCGGGGGAATGGGGGGGGAGGATGGGTGTTTTGCCATGGGGGAGAAGCAGGAAGACAAAGGGCTAATGGGCGCGAGGAAGATTATATGAGGACAAAATAATAGAGTTACCACGCTTCATCTTTTTTCTTAATTTTTCTCCCTCTAAAAAATTTTTTGTTTTGCATTTTTTTCAGTAGTACAAACCCAGTCTTTCCTTTATGTTTATTGTGATATAATAATAAGCTTGATGCCCTTTCCCAACATTCATTCAAAAAATATTTGGTTCAGCTTCGACGCAAAATTCTTCAAGGATTTTTTTTTATTTTTAACATTTTTGTTTCCTTACGGTTTAGAGTGCATTCAGTCCTTTTGTGATTTTTTCTCTCACTTGACCTCACACCTTTTCCCCCGGGGAAAAACTCTGGCTTGCTACGGGGAGGATTTCCTAAAACCCTCTCTCCACTTCAGAGGTTCAGCGACCCCCTCTGCCATTCGTGTGATAAAGATCTCTGGAGTATCATTTTTGTATATGCCCATAAAAATTTAATCAGCCATAAAAAGTGAGTCATGCCCCAAAAGAAGTGGTCTTTCCCATATCTCACGGTTGTTGCCCCTTTCCAACCACTCCAAAAGACTTCTCAAACATGTTAAATTCCACCCGTTTTTCTCTTTTTGGCCCTTTGTTTTTAAAGGTTTTTTCTATTTAAGTTAGTTCTCATAGAAAAAATTGGACATCGCTTCTCTGAACCAAAAAAATTCCACAAATAAACTGAACACAGTATTTAAAAAAATTATGACAATAAGGGGCAAACAAAATACAAAATCACTAATTATTTTCCTCTTGAAACCTGGACAAAACCACAAAAATTTTAATCACATCTTAGTTATACTCAAATTAGACCTCTCTCTCTCTCTCTCTCTTTTTTCTCTCCTACCCCTTCTCTTTTTCCTCTCTCCCCCCTCTCTCTCTTCCTCCTCTCTCTCTCCTCTCTCTCTCTCTCCTCTGTCAAGACGCTCCAGTCCCTGAACAATAATAAACAAGGTTTTGAGGCGAGACACAATCCGACAAAAGGGAAAGATAGTTATTATATTCAAGGTTTAATACCCCCGGGTGAAAAATTATTTGGCCAAGGTTGTTTTAAAATTTCAATCCCACCTCCTCAGCGGGGGGGGTGGCCGGGGAAAGGGGGAAGCTCTTGGGTAGTTTGGGTAGTTTTTTCCACGCCCTTAGGGCGTCACCCCCGCTACACGGGTTTCCCGGTGTGTGGAGTTTTCCCCCGGGGTCTTATCCCCTGGGTCAAAATTATGGTAAGTTGGTCAGATCACCCAACTCAAGGATTACCATCAAAACTGAACCTATGGTAATTAGCCACGAAAAAGAAAAAGAAAAAAGTAGGATCAATACAAAAAATAAATTTAATACCATAGCTCCGATGTTTTTGATTTTCTGTACTTGAAATTTAAAATGACAAAAAGACAATGACCCCATAATACCCGTTTATAGTAATACAACAGTACCTTTAATATTTACCCCTCAATAATTTTTATTTAGTGTGTCCCTCTAACGTCCCCTTCCCTTTAAGACACTATCCCCCCGCAAACCCCATGCCTTGTCCTTCACAGTGTATCCCTAAAAAAAAACGTCCTCGGTCTTAACACCCTAAAGGCTCGAGTCCTTCAACACTTTCACAAGTCACCGGCATCCTTTTTTATGCTAATGCGGGGGGGGTATTACTGTTTCCTTGTGGTTAGAACGTTTTTGGTTTTGTGGGGACAATTTTCCGAGGGGCGCCAAGCCACTACTTCCCCCTGCGTCTCCGTGGCGGCTGTGGGCTTCAACTCGCAAACTTCTCCCCCACCCTCGACTTCACCATTCTAGACTCCACCCCCGCTCCCCCACTCCCCTATCAGAGTGGTATGGTGGGGCCCCCCGGCCGAATGGGCCGCCGATAAAATGGGCTGCCAGTTAATCAAGCTTTAAAGGGACGGGAGGGGAGCGCGAGGGCGGCTATAAAATAATAAATATGTTGTATATTCTTTAAAGTTTTGTTAATGAGTACCCCAAATACGATATGGTAAATATTTATTTTTTAAAACTATACCTTTCCACGGTTTGTGTTGTTTGTACGATCTGGTACTTTTACGGCCCTTGGGGGATCAAAAACCGGTCGTGGGGCGGGGTGGTTTGCCCCAGGTTGGCTCCTCGTTGGGTGGGGTTGCTAAAAGCGCCAGGTCGGCCCCAAAAAAGCATCGGGTTAGCCTTGTTCAGGTTCGGCTTCGGTTTGGTGGCTTCGTCGCCTCTGGTTCGGGTTCGCCCTGGTTCGGTTGGGCCCTCGTTTGGTGCGGGGTTGCACAAACGGGGCACCCCGTCCATCCCACCGATTGGCAGAGGCTTATAGGCAGCACGAAAAATCCCGGTGTCGCAAGTACGATGCTCCCATCCCGAGAATCGCACTCCATGCCTTTTTCCCGTGGGGCAAATTTTGTAATCTTATGCTTTTAGTGGACATCCCCGGGGTTTGATTCCGTGATTTCGGGGAAGCATTTTATTTGTTCAAGCAAAATGTTTACAAAGCCAAGTTAAAAATCGCGCTTTAATATGAGGCCTTCCCCCCCCTCCCCCACCTCCCGATCGCCGCGAGGGCGGCGATAGCCGCCCCGCGGCCCCCCCCCCCGTCCTTTATGTTGATTATACGGACGGCCCTTTTGTATCGGGGGCCCCTTTTCGCCCACACCGTGGGTAAATTTTTTTTAAATTTGTTAGTGTTTTTTACACAGATAAAGGGGCCCTATTAATAAAAATATTAAAAGATGAACTAAAAAGGCACCTAGAACATAAGAGCATAAAAAAGTAAGAAAGCTCAAAGGCCTGAGACCTCACGAGGTAGTCCTGTTACCTAACCCCTACCTAATCCACCTTTTTCCCTCTTCCATGAATTTATCCAGATCCTTTACAAACTCCAATAGACTCCGCATTGACCACTGACGATTTGTCCACCAACATCACCACCCTTTTTGGAAACCATTTCCCCCAAAACCTGTGACCTGTGTTTTACCATAAAGGGAAATTTATCCGGGGATATTTGTGGAGTTTTTTCTTTACCCAAATGTTTTTGCGGGTGGGGTTGATAAATGTTTTTCTTTTTGGAAAGATACTGATTGTGTTTTTTAAGTCTTAGGGAAGGTATTTATTACTTACAAAAGGGGGTTTTTTGGGTACAATCTATGAATGTTGGAGTATTGTATGAATTTGTTTTTTGTAACTTCCTATCCCTTTATACGTTTTCATTGTGAAAAAAGGAAGCATAGAAATACCCATTGAAAATTTCTGATTTTTTTCAAAACCACATTTTGTTTCTGGCGGGGAAGGGGGAGAGTAATGGGGCCCTGGGATACCCTAGCTAAACGGTTTCCTATGCTTGATCACCCCATGCTGGTCCCGGGCTGGGCCCTTTCTTTGGGGTGAGAAAATCCCTCGGCGGACACAAAACTCTAAATTTTTTACCAAGAAACCCCCTCGACTGATTTTGTCCCATCACTTATCCCCCTTGTATTCAGTTTCCCTCACCAACAACACTTCCTAACCGAATCCCAAATCTTAGTCCCGTATTTATACGCCCTACTCCACCCCATTTTTTCCAGGGCCCCCCCTCCCCGAGTGATGTGGGGGCGGAGTGGTCAACCCCGACCTGTGAGCGACTGATAAGGCGGGCCCACATGCTCAATGAGGAGAGTTTTTCGTGTGAGGGCTGGAGGGAAGGCGCGGCGAAAGGCGGACAAAACAATGTACCCAAGCCCTCTGCCCACACAGCCTGAACAACATTGCAAAACCCCTCCCTCGCCCAATTTAATGTTTAACCAAAAAAAGGAATATTGCTTGGAAATATTTTAGTGTCGCCCTGTCACGGGCCCACCCCCTTACAATGGTATTCTGTATCCTTTAGAGTCTTGGTTAGTATAATTAGTTAAGGGAATTTTGGTTTTTTCTAGACCCACATAAAAAAAAAGCACTATTTTTTTGCAAAAATAAATTTCATAAAAACATCTTTATCTTACAAACATATTCAAATTAACATATAAACCCCCATGGAAAATAATAACTTACCATAACATGCTTACTTTTATTTTTATCACTTTGTAAGACATCTGAACAAACAATATTGAGATGGTTAAACCCGTGCTGAAATTACTAAACGTAAAGGGAATACTGAACTTTGCAATTAAAAAAAAAGCTTAATAAACATACTCGTTCTTTTTTCAATGGACTTGTAGTCGTTTTCGGGAAAAAAAATGATTTGGGGGTTTGTCAGTTTATATCGACAAATAAAATTCTACAACAATGATCCTGCAAATTCAATACCTTTGATGAAATTTCCCGCGCAATCCATTTCCCCCGGGGGCAATTTTCGGACGGGGGGAGGGTCCCCCCGCACGCCTTCCCCCTCTGTGGCCGGTGTGCTTCCCCATGAACGAAAACACTGGATCCTCGCCTCCACCAAACTCAATTCCCCCACCGTGATCAGTAAGTATATCACCAGTTCTTCATATTTAAACAAAAAAAAACTTTACACATAAAAGTCGTAAATTTCACCCTTTTATATCATGAATATACTACATCGTCCCTACTAACTTATCTTATTTAGCCTTGTACAGATAAAAATTTCATTAAAAGGGGTATATTACACTCCGTGATACCATACACATCTTTTTAACGTGTGCCATTTGCTGCAGCGGGAAGACCCTGTACAACTTCTCTTTTTGCTCAACACCTCATCGGCTTGGCTTTGCTATGCTGGTCAGAACGTGGCGATGCTGGCGATAAGTAAATTTACCCTTGACTTTGCTATCTCATCATCATCAGGAATTTCCCAAATATCAAAATATCTTTCTTAGTTAAACTTATTAAGACCCTTTGAGCCTTGTGTCATCGTTAAACATTCCTCATCCCCCCCCTGCCACTGCGGCCCAAAAAACCCGAAGGAGGTAAAGGGCGGGATGGCAACCCAACCCTGCGACGGCTATACGAGGGGCGGGGCAAAGATATCAGGTTTGGCGGAAAGGTAAACAAATCGGGACACCCCAAGCCCGGGAGTTTTGGGAGTCCATGAAAATGTTTAACCAGGTGAAGGCTGATGCTGGCACACCCCACAACCCCCGGATTCCCGGCAGGGGCCCCAGTTCGACCGAAAAAACTTGGTTTTAAAAAGACAAAACTTTGTAAAGGTCACCCGCCTTCCCCGCTTACTGTGTGTATTAACAAATTAAAAAGACACTTTTTCCGTCTCAAAACGTTTCAAAAGGGATTTAGAATTTTAAACGAAATTTTTACAGATATGATAGTAAAATGTTCATCTATTTGCCTTTTCGTGTGTGTGTGTGTGTGGTGTGGTGTGTGTGTTTGTGTCGTCGTGTTGTGTCGTGTCTGGTCTGTGTTGGTCGTGTCTGGTTGTCTGTGTGTGTGTGTGTGTGTGTGTTGTGTGTTGGGTGTGTGTGTGGTGTGTGTTGGTTTGGTGGTGTGTGTGTGGGGGTGTGTGTGTGTGGTGTGTGTGTGGTTTTTGGGGTGGTGTGGTGTGTGTGTGTGTGTGTGGTGTGTGGTGTGTTTTGTTTGGGGTTTGTGTGTGTGTGTGTGGGTGTGGTGTGTGTGTGTGTTGTGGTGTGTGTGTGGTGGTGTGGTGGGGGTTGTGTGTGGGGGTGTGTTGTGATGAGGTTATACGCCCCGAAGCATAGATAAAGAAAAAAAATATTCCGAAAAGAAAAAGTATTTTAGTTGTGGCTTTTCATGTGCAGGCACGGCCACCCTCCTGCATAGTGGGGAGGGTGGGCCAGTCCATTTTTGGGCCGTGTCGTGAAGTGAAATTTTTTTCCCTTTCTAGAATCTGGAGACTGGGGGGGGGGGGGTGTATGTGTGTGTGTGTGTATTACCAGTTTTCATACAGGAAAGAGCTATGATCTACGTCCCGTTCCAAATCTCATACCACCTGCCCTTTAAATCCCAATATTTTTGATTAAAATTATCAATTTTCTAGATTTTTTTTTATTCCCTAATGCGGGATATCCCTTTTCTGCAACAAGATTTCAACTGAAAAATATTAAAATAAAGATATATAGTTTTTATATATAATTATATATTAATATAGATTTGAAATTAAAATTATATTAGTTTTATATATAATAAATATATATAATATTATATATAATATATAATAATATTTTATATTATAGATTACAGTTTTTTTGCCTAAGGAAAAATTGTCTTTGAGGTCTATTTTGCTTTATCCGAATGTTTTGTGTTATTTCCAATCATAAAACCAGTCAATAAAAGGTAAAATTCTCCACAAGCAAAAGTTTCGATTTTTTAACTGCTGGGAAACAAAATTGCAACTTTTTTCCCCTCAAACAAACAGAAATTACCATTCTACTCCCGTAAAACATTACAAACATGATTAGGCTACTTTCTTATATAGCTAATTTTTTAAAAGTTTCAAACATTTAAAATCCATGTTAGCATTTTATTTTTGCATTTTACGAAAAATTTCATGGTATCACGCAAAACACCGGGAGACTGATTGGGGTATTTTTTACAATCGGTAAAGCAAAGATCTTTCCCTCCCTGCACACTGCCAGATCCTGCCTAACCCCTCAAAATACGTAATAAAATAAAATATGATAATAGCCACTACCTCACCCCCAAAATCAAACCCCATACAACTACGCCCCCCCAACAATCACCACCCTCACCAACAACAAAAACAGCTATAAAAAAATCTGGGGATATGATGAAGATATTTGATAATAATAATGAAAAAAACAAAAATAAAGCAAATGGGAAAAAGAAGAACATAATAAAAATTTCATAACAATGATAAGAGAAGACAACAGTCAACTATTTATATCAAGAAAACCAAAACAAAGAAAAGCAATGAAAAACTCCTTACGCCCAAACTTTCCCTTTTTTATATAAAACGTTATTGCTAGCCATAAAACTACGAAAACAACTAAATATCCCCAAATAGCTAGTGGCAAAGGGTACTAATAGGGCCCCAATTATAAAATATTGCTTAATTAACTAAAATGTTTATGGTAGCCCAATTACAATGAAAATTAGTTTTTGGGCCTCAGGGGTTAAGGGGAGTGGCTGTAAAGGGAAAAAGAAAAGGAGGAGGACAAAGGCGAGGTAAAGGGGCCGAGGAGGAGAAAAAGGAGAGAGTACAAAGGGACAAAAAATTTGGAACACCTAGGAAAAAGGAACCGGGGGGAGGCATAGAGGGGGGAGGAGGGGGGGGCCGTTTTTTCCCTCGACCCCGTCGTGGGGGGGGTCAAAAGCTATAATAATGCGTCAGGTGGAAGCCCTCGCCGCCTCAGGGTACTCGTGAGGAATTTAGCAAAAGGCATGTGTCTCCAGGTCTTGTACTCAAAATATTAAATAGACTAGAAAACGATTTGTGAGAGGTTGTAATCTTAAAAACCAAAAAAAATGAAAATAACAGATTAGCTTTTTTTCTTGGAGTGGAAAAACAGCAAAAAAGTAACAAAAAGTAAAAGGCTTAGTGAATACAAAAGAAGCCTATATCAAAATTCACTAATTAACCTAAGGAGACCAAGTGTTTCCAGCCATTGGCCTCAGTAATAGGCATATTAATAACCTGTTTTTTCCCCAGGGGTGGGGGTATTATAAGAGATTTGTTTTTCTCTGAATCTATCTTTTGCGTCAACAAAATTCTTCACTAGTTTTTGTCCAGATCGGATCAGCGAGTATTTAAAGGGGCAAAATTGGGAATACGAGCCCAAAACAGAAAGGGTTTTTTTAGTGAGCACGAACATTTTGAAGGGAAGTGAGAAGAAAGGAAAAAATAGAAAAGGTAGTGAGGGGGCAGGAAGGGGCTCAGGGCCCCTATTTACCCGGAAATGGAAGTTCAAGTGGAAAACAAGTTAAAAGAGATATTCGAGACACGAATGAGAAATTTTTTAGAAAATTAGCATTCAAAATTTCACAGATAAAAAAAAAAAATCTTACTTTAGTGATACTTTAATGTGCGAAGAACATGGGTTTCTTGAAGCCTTAATTCTAAAACAAAACCCCCGTGAAGCCCGTTACCCCCTGAGTTACCATTAAAATTTTTGGCAAAGGTAACTGTACTTTCCCAAAAACCCGTGTATTTTGTATGTACTGTTTGGTCCCGGTCCTGGTGTTGGAGGGACGTCAGCGTAGTTCCAGGACATGACCAACCACAAATGTTAGTGTTTAAAATCATCCAAAAAATAGCAATCTTCATCATAATAAAATAAGCGAAAGTGTGTGGTGGGGTGTGTGTGTGTGTGTGTGTGTGTGTGTGTTGTGTGGTGGTGGTTTTTTGTGGTGTCTGTCTTCTGGTCCGGATAGGGCCGCCCCCTGTGGAGGAAACCCCTCATAGTCACAGTTTTGGAATCAGGTTGACCCGGGGGGGGTTTTAAGCCCCCTTATAGGGTGATCCCATCATTTTTCTTTTTTTTTTTTTTACGCCCATTGCGGAATGTGAAGAAAAAAAAAATGGGTTGCGAGAAGAGGAAAACCTTTATGTTTGGGTGTGGGTAATAGGGAGGAATGGGGGGGGGGTGATGGGTAATGGGTGTGGGGGGATGGGTGAGTGAATGGGGGGGGGGTGATGGGTGATGGGTGAGGGGAAAAGGTGGGGGGGGTTGGGAATGGGTGGGGGGGATGGGTGAGTGAATGGGTGGGGGGTATGGGGGAGTGAAGGGGGGGGGGGAGGGTGAAAGGGTGAGGGGAATGGTGGGGGGTGATGGATAATGGTGAGGAATGGGGTGGTGTGGGAAGGTGAGTGAATGGGTGTTGGTGAGGTAATGGGTGATTTAAGGGTGGGGGGGGATGGGAAGGTGAGTGAAAGAGTGGGGGGAATAATCCCTTTCAGAAAATTTTGAAGGGGCTATCTGGAGAGTCTGTGTTTGGGTTTGGGGGGGGGGGGGTGGTGGGAATGGGGTTTTTGGGGATCTGTATTTGGTGGGCCTTTGGCCCCCAATAGCCCTCCGCCGGGGGCTAGCCAAAAAAGGGCCCCCCGAGGGCGATTTTTGGGTTTGTAATCATATAATCCCCCTGTCGCCCCCAGAGTCATGAATTTAAAAAACCACCCACTCTCGTTAGTTCGAAAATTATGCGCTGAGGAGGAACCGAAAATGAATTCCGACTTAAAAAGTAACAACACCAGCCAGTAACATCGACAGGTGGAGTGCCTTATTTTCAAAACGATATAATCGTTAAAATCACTTGTTGAAAAGATGATGCCGAGTTTTGAGGAAGAGGATGGTGCCTGCTTTTTTTAAATTTGGTGTTGGGGTGAGGTACCCCAGCCTGCAGGGGAAAGACGAAGGAGGGGAAGAGAAGGGCGATGAAGAGAAGAGAGAAAACGAAGAGAATGAAGAAGAAAGGAAAGAAGAGAAGGGGGAAAACGAGGAGGGAAAAAAAGAAGAGAAACAGAGGACACAATCTAAGAAAGCAACAAAGACAAAAACGAGAAAAGGAAAAACATCGCATAATCGCCCCCCTGAAAGGGTAAACCCCATTCCTCAAAGGCCCAATCTATGCATTCACGATCCAAAGTGGGTTTGGGAAAGGCTTCTATTCATTTATGGGTATCTAACATCTCCAAAGCGCCAACAACATCTTTTCTCCTGGCAACTTCCCCGTCCTTGGGTCTTTTAACACTGTACTCCCCAGGCACATTGGTAAAGCCTCCATGACTTTTTTCTCTAACTAAAAATTCCACTTCCTCCCCCCCCACACTTCCTACATCCCCCCTTGCTATCTTTCAGTGTTTTCCTTTTATTTATTTAGTCAATGTCAGGGAATTGAGAATAATGCTAAAATGGGAAAAGTGCAGAGCTCATCTGATTTCAGCATCATGGCTACTTGCTAATCCCCCCTCACACATACCACGTTTTACTTTGTGTCATTTTTTCTCCCATACAATAAGAAAGGAACACTTTGTAATGCCCTTATTTAGAAGAATAGGATGGGGAAATTTTTTATCAATAATTCCCGGGGGTTTTGTCCCGTAAGCAATTCAACTTTTATTTTTTTCGTGTAGTTTATCCCTTTTTTCCTATCTTCCTTTCTCCTTCCTCCTTCTCTCACCCCCCCCCCCCCCGACATTCGGGCGGCAACATTCGTGGGGTATTATTTCGCGATCAGTGATAAAATAATGGATCAAAAAATTTTTTATCCTCCCCTCACCCCCCTATCAGATCAAGGAACACTCCCCAGATTTTTTTAAAGGGGTCCTTTAAAATACCCGGGGTCACTTTAAAAATG
>JACEEZ010008084.1:0-20142 GCA_016584305.1 Chionoecetes opilio
ATGTGGGGCACATCAAATTGGGTGACCCCTAGGCAAAATGAAGCTCAGAGGCATTTTGATGCCCCATAGAAGGAATAAGGGCATCTTCTAAGATCAGATCAGTGGCCATTGGGGGAAGGAAGCACCTTTGGGGGCACTGGATTATCATGGGGGGGCACGTGCCAGTCCTCTGTAGCTACTCCACTGTGCTTAAAAAAGGGCACTAATTAAGATCAAAGACATAGCTCATGACTAATAAATTACCAGAAGTACTTAATAATATACAGAAAACAATCAATTTTTTCTTACCTCGGTGCAGAGGACGCCATCCTTGAATTACGCGGGAAAGCGATGCCCTACGGGTAAATATTTTATATATGACTGTTCAAAGATTTTAAGGCCAATTGCATGTTTTTCGCATAACATGTGATGCTTTTCTTAATGGAGATAGTTTTTTTTCCTGTGCAAACCTAAAAAAAAAGTGAGTTTCTTTTGCAAATTCGAAAAATTTAAAATGATAAATAAAATTTAAAAAAAAAAAGGACACTTTTTAGACTTTTTGACTGGAAAAAAAAACACTCTCCATGTGTAACAGCATCAAATAATAAACCTATGATAAGCTATGACTTCCAATAATAACAGTCCGGGTTATAAATATTAGTTTGTTTTGTAGCTAAGGCATACCAGGCTTGTGTTGGTACGACTGCTTTTGCAGCCACCCCTTGTGGTTGGTACGAATGTAAAAAATATCCCCCGGGCCCGGGGGCGTTTCTTGTAGAGGGAGACCAGTGGAGGTACGACGGTGGAGAATCTCCACCGGCCGGGATTTGACGAGCATTCTTGAATATAGCCCCTTATCACCATCACCATCACCACTCCTTTCTTTTTCTCTTTCTTTCTTTCTAGGGGGGGAGCTAAACCACGGTTTTCAGTCGCAGTTCAAAGCCTATTTTCCGGCTGGGCTCCCTGGGGCTTTGTAGGATTAGGCCCTAACTCTCTGCTCTTTTTACCCAAGCCTTTTCTAGAATACTTTAACCCCCTTCAAAATTCTTCTATTGGTGTCCTGTTACCCTACTCAAACCTAAAAGAAATTCCATTATCCCATCTATGTTCCCTCTGCCCCTCTATCCCACTGATCCACGCCTACCTCCCGTGCCACTATTGCTATAAGCCGCTCTCTTTCCTCATCATACCTTGGACACATTAATACCAGGTGATCTACAGTTTCATCTAGTCTACCCATACACATTTGACATATCTTGCTCCTCCGTTTTGCCCCATCTATATTTTACTATTGACCTCCAGAGTTTTTGTCCTTGCTTTAAATAATAAAACCATTTCCCCAAGCTACCATCATAAAAGACCTCACACTTTGGTGTGGTCTTCCCCTTGTACCAATTCAGAGAAACTCTTCCCCTCCATCCTCTGTCTCCACATCCCCCTGCCCTGCCTCTGAACTTGGTCATTCACCTTTCGCTTTAACTCCCCCTCACTAACTGGTGTAATCCTATCTGTGAAAAACCCTGTAACCCACATTTTCCTCTCCCACCGTCTGCTTGATCAAATCCCATTTACTACTCTGTCCTATCCATCAAAAAACTTTTCGAGCCCACCTGTTTTCATCCATTTTTCTAACCCTGATTTTGTAATTAAGCACTGATTTTTCCTATTCTCTCCGAAAAGGGTTTACTCCACCCTGCCTTCCCCTTGAATCGCCCTCCACTGCTACATACCTGTTTTGCCTCTAGTGCAAGCCCTACCTACCCTGTTCTGTACTACCTCTAACTTGTCCAGCTCTCCTCCCGGGTCCACCTCATACACCCCTGCCCCATACATGAGGCTCGGTACTGCATGCCTTTCCACAACCCTCTTACTACCTCATACCTTTTGCCCTACATCTTGCTACACTACCAAGCCTTCCCACCCCACGATTTGCTTTTCCTATTTTATCCTGTTTCGTCCTATCTGCTCCCTTCCCATCTACCGTGATCCCCTAGGTATTATATGACTCGTGGGGCCCTATCCTCAGGTCTCCTTTTTCCCAACTCCTACCCTCATCGCTGCCTCTCCATTTAATAACCAGGACCTGACTTTTCTCACTGTTAAAATTTCATCCCAAAATCCCTCCCATACTGTGCGACTATATGTAGCATCTCCTGAAGTTCTCCACTGTCCTCACTCATGACACTATGTCGTCAAGCATATAGTAAACTGCTCAACTTTTCCTCCCCAACCCTTATCCCATAGCCCAAATTTTCCCTCAACCTAATGCAAAATTCCTCTGTATATAAGCCAAAAAGTAACGGTGATAACACCAGCCCTGCCTAAACCCCTCTTTCGACTACCTACCACTCTGTCTCTATGTCCCCAAGCCTGTACACTGCCCGTGTGTCCTCATACATACTATCTATTATGCGGGACTATTCTGTCACTAATCCCCAATTCTAGACAGTAGTCTTAACAAAGAAAAAACCCCTATTGACCCTATCATAAGCCTTTTTCAATGGTCAAGGGAATGCAAGGTATGCCCTTCCCACCCATTCCTATTCATTTTTTCTATCACTGAACTAACTACGAACATGTTGTCCTCACCTCTCCTATCCCTGCCCAAAGCCATTCTGTTACCTCCCCCATTAAATCTATTTCTCTCACAACATTCACTAATCCTACCATTTAGTAACCCACTGAATATCTTTCCCACCGTATCCTTTCTGCTATTGGTCGAAATTTTTTTTAAGGGGCTTTCTACTTTGTGACCTCCCTTGTGTAATAGAGTAACCCCACCCTCATTCCATTTCCTTGGGACTCTCCTTATCCTGCCAAATCTGCCTAAAAAGCCTATACAACCCATCCACCATACCCCACCCCCTTCTTTATACAATTTCGTTTTGGTATACCATCCCTGCCTGCTGCTTTCCTATTTTTCAGCTTTTTTTAAGTTAAAAATCCTTATTTCTTCCTTACTGAAATGTTTATCCATTCCCTCATCTATCTTCCTTTTACTTCCTATATTTTACTTCACCCCAATTCTACCTGCCTCAGTCATGCCCCCACCCCCCTCCCAAAACTTCTTGATCTCCCTCTTAATAAATCTCAGGGCCTTTCACCACTTCGTCCCCACTAAAATTTCATCTACGCACGGTTGCTCCCTGTCTTCCTCTCCTTAAGAAAAGTATACCAATCCCTACCCCTTCCTCCACCCTTCTCCCTTAGTTCCTCTAAAAATTTCCCTCTCCATGTTTTGCCCTAGCCTTCCTAATAAGCGCTTTTACTTTCTCTCTTTTTTTTCTTATACCTATCCCATGCCTCCTCATATTCTAACCTTCCCTATCTCCATCTACTTCCTTTTCGAGTCCCCTTTCGTGCCCTGTTCTGCTTTCCCTTTTTTTCCTTCCTCGCCCTCTTAATCTCACTATTCCACCACCTATTGCACTTTTTTCCCCGGCTCCCTTTGCTTCACTTTACCCATCCTCTTCCTAGCTATTCCATCTATTGTTCTCCCACAGACTCTGGTTCATTTCATCCACCCCCCTTTCCTCCTTCCAAACTACCTGTTTCAAGTCCCCCCTAAAATTTTCCAATTTGGGCCCGTCTAATGTCCCATCTTTGTTGTGGCATTTTTCTCTTTTCATTCTCCCTTTGTTTTTTACTTGTTTTAATTTAAAGGGGCTATCATGTTGTGGTCCCCTATTTATATCTACCAGACCCTCCTCATCTATCCACATATCTTCACCATTTTTCCTGGCATTTCATTTTCTAGCACATAATCTTTTAGCTGATTCCCTCCCTCTCTCTGCCCATGTTACTCTACCCTCTGCCATTGTCGTATTTAGGATTTTTTAACTCGTTGGCCTCAACAAATTTAAGAGTAGTATCCCATTCCCATTTAAACCCCCTCCCCTAGTATACCTATGTGTCCATTCATGTCCCCCATAAAATATTATCTGTTTTCCCGTCTGTGTTCTGCTAATAATCTACTAATCTTGTTATATTTTTCCCTTTTATTTTCTATACTAGCCCCTCTCCCTTCAACTGTTTATATAGCAGACTACTAAGATGATCGTCCCCTTTTTCTCCTCTTCTTTGTACTCTAATCTAGCAGCAAAAATATCTTCGCTTGCCTCACAGGTTCCTACAAACTAGCTCCTCAACATCTATACCTGCATCCTGCCTGACAATAAAAACCCACCCCGCCCCCTTTTCTAGGGTTCTTTCTTCTACCCTTATTTTTAAGGTGATACCCCTCTGTTCTTACATTTATCCTCTCCCTAAGGTGGGATTCCGTGACGCCTACTACATCAAAACCCATTCACTTAATTCCCCGGAAATGTCCTTAATTTGCCTACCCCCCAAAACCCCCGACATTAATGCATCCAATCGCATAGAGTTTCTACACCCTTCCCTTGGTTCCATTTTTCTAACCACTGGGTCTTCCCTTATATCTTGAAGCCCCATGCCTCCATTTTTCCCCCGTAGACCTAGTTTCCCTGGCTAGCTAACCTAACAGCCTTTTCTAACTGGGCCCCGTACGCCTCTGTCCCCATCTTACTTAGGTGGACACCATCTCTGGTATAACATCGAGTGCCTTACCATAGAAAGTGTCCCACCCGTCCACACCCTGTGTCTGAAAGGGTCCACACCCTACAACACCAAAACCACCACCAGCAATATCAAACCACCATCACAACCAATGTCACCAACAATCATTACTTTACCATCACTACCACCATTTACCACTACAACAACAACCACCACATCATACTTTTTTCTATCAACGTTCTCCTCGTGACCTGGGGCGGCATTTTGGAAAACACTACTAAGACCATCTTAGGGGGGCTAAGACCATCTTAGCGCTAGGTGGACATTTTCGGAAGCAAAGTTCGCTCCGCCTAAGACAGTGCAGCGATGTAAACTAAGGCGGGGTTTGGGGGTTTGTCTTAGCCCCTTTTTTAATTTTTTTCCGTCACCATAACAACAAGGTTTTTTTTTATTTTGGGTTTTATATTAATATTTTTGACTGTATATTTTTATATTTAAAGGGTGTTAAAACACATGTATATAATAATAGGGTGGGCTATAAATAGATATTTTAAGGGGGGTGGGCGGAATAGATTGGGTTTTCGAAAAAAAAACGGTTAGCAGATTAATTCTTAAAAAATAAAAAACACCAGAAAAAAAGTGCGTTTTTTCACGTTTAAAATCACATACTGGCTATGAAAGGTTGGGGTGGTGTGTGGTGTGTGTGTGTGTGTGTTTGGGGGATGAAAAGGGGGGAAAGGGAAAAGGGGGGGAGAAAAAATAGGGAAAAAAAAAAAAGGTTGACAGAGAGAGGGGAAAAAGAGAGGGGAGAAAGACAACCTTTTGGGGTGTAAAACCCGCACTTTGACTAGCAGAAATACCCTATCCCGGGAACTCAGGAGAAGGAAGAGGGGGGGAGAAGAAAAAAAAGGAAGAGAGAGGAGAGAGAAGGGAAAGAAGGAGAGAAGGGAAAGAGAAGAGAGAGAGGAAAAGAAAAGGGGAGAAGGGGGGGAAAAAAAAGAGAGAGAGAAGGGAGAGAGAGGGGAGAGGGAGAGAGACCGGCGTGGTATACTATTTTTCCCCCCAAATAAGACTTGTGTTTGCGCGCGCTTTTTGGGTTTTTTGGCAGGGAAGAAAGGGGGGGCCTTCCCGTCCCCCTTTCACGAGGGTAAGATGACGGCCCCAAAAGCTTTCTTAGTAATCCCTTTTTGGGCCCCTAAACTAAGTCGGTCTTAGGACGCTAAAAGGGTGAGTTTTTGAGGGCCCCCTTTGAAAAAAGCACACCCTGCTTCATAGGTTTTTAAAGGATTTTTTTGTCAGCATAGACAGCTCAGGGAAGGGACGGGGCCCCGCCACCCGCCTTTCGCCCGCGTTGAATGGCCGCCGGCCGACCAGAAAGACCTCAAACCTTTTTTTCCCCGCCCTTCCCGGGCCCCTTCCCCCCTTTCCCACCTCCCTGGTTCCCCCCCCCGCAGCCCCCTGTGGGAGGATTATTTCCCCCCCCTAACCCAACCTTTTAACGGGAGGGGCTTTCCCTTTCCCTTTGATCCCCTTACGGGGAAAATCTACCAAAAACCCAAACTTAACCAAAACCCTTTAAAAAGGGGGCCCCGCCCCCCCCCCCCCGCGCAGTTCCCCGCCACTAAGCCCATTTAGCCCACAGAAAGGTCTTCATCTGGGCCCCCTGTTCTCTTCAAAAAAACACCTCCTCCCTTTTCAAAACACCAAATAGCACGGACATATTTCCCCCAAAATTAAAAAAGTAACAACAACAGGGGTCACCCGGGAAAAAAAATTTTGGGGGGTTTTTTCCCCCGGGTTTTGGGGGGGGTGATGGGCGAGCGCAGCGAGGCCCATTTCCGCTGGGGGGGGGGGATAATTTTGAAAATTAATCAGTTCCCGGGTAAATTTTTAGGCCCCAAAAAAAAGAAAAAAGTGGAATTAAGCTTAATTTCATAAAAACATAAATTAATAGTTATACCAAAGCATCATACCATATTAACCAAAAAAATTTTATATGAAAAAAATTTTTTTTCTGTTTTTACAAAAAATAAAATTGCCAAATTTTTTTCTCTCCCTAACAAAACAAAAGGAAAATTTCAAATGTATGTTTTTTTGGTTTTTTTTCTCAGTACCAATTTTTAGTGGTGGGTTTTGTGTCAAACCACTATAATTATGAATAATATATAGGGGAAAGGTTTTAAAAAAAAATATCTGATTTACTTTTTCGGGAAAAAAAAATAAAATGGAAAATTTTAAAAAAAAATAAAAAACAAAAACATTTAAAATTTTTTTAGAAAATTAAAAAATAAATTTCGTATTATAATTAGGAATATTGTAATAATAATATTTTTATGCGTAAGATGGCAAAATATTTAAAATAATAAAAGTAAATATAATTATGACGTAACGAACTGTTAAGTGAAAAATATAATTTAGTCATTATTGGTTTACAGTTAGTAATTAAATCGAATAGCACTTTTTATTTAGTATTAATTGTAGTTCGTCACTTTAGCATTTAAAATACTACCACTTACATGTCAAATTAGTCGTGATGTCAGTTTGTGAACGAGATAATAACAATCACATTCTCACCATCAAAGTCGGGGCGAAAAAGAAAGGTTGTTGTTGATGATGAATTTGGTTAGGGGCTGTTCACTACAGGCCATATGCTTTAGGTTGATTTTAATATATTTTTGGATAACTGCAAATAAGAATATGTACGATTATAATATACATTTTTAGATGTTTGTGGACTTGGTGTTCCCACAGAATATTGAGACCAAGAAACCTGGGTCGAGGGACTCGAGGCCTACAAGAGCTACAATGCCATTGCTAGCTATGCTGCCTGTTTTTCTTGTCAGTATGTACAGACAGCGACAGTCACTGTCTTTTATTAGCTTTCATTACACACGGACAATACTTTGAACAGGACAATAGTGTGGGGGGTTATGGTCGACGCGTGGTGGTGTGTTGATCTGCAAAATTCACATGGCATGAATTTGCCTCAAGAAAAAAAAAAAAATACTTCCTTTACCGTATAAAATTCAACAGGCGATCCTCTTCCTTGCCTGAACATGTTTTCACACTGAAGCGAAGCGAACGAAGAAAGTCATGAAAGAAAAACGAAATATCTGGGACTGAGAAAGAAGTCACGAGTGAACGGGTAACTATTTGTCAATTAATTAAACCATATGCAGGGATAAGCTGGTTTTTGGCTTGTAAGAGGAGATATGGTAGTTCTGTAAAAATATCTCTATAATAGAAGATAAGTAGTAATTTCAAGGTGGTAGCAAACATATTTCAAAACATTTAAATGAAATAGCCAAACCATTTTCATAGAAGTGTTGTGAAAAATAAGGTTTGCTCTGGCAGGAAAATTGGATAAATATTCCTTTTTATGTTTTTTGGGTAGCAGGCTTAGCAAGCAATTTTGGGGTGCTGAGTCCTTGACTTGGGGGGGCAAGTCCCCTTAGCCCCCCCGCGGTGACGCCACGAACCACTAAGTCATCGCTTCACTTTGTTTGTTATGGTTGGGTGAAGCAGTTGGCCCCAACTGTGCGAGATGTCTTGTCAAAACAGGTCAAGCCAAATGCTGTCGGTTCCACGAAAAACAAGTCCCACGAACGCCTCGTGTGATACCCGCTTCAGCAGAGGGGAACCTGTGGAGGCAGGTCTCGGCAGTAACATTGGCATGTTACGAAGTAATACGTAAGACAGAGAGAGAGAGAGAGAGAGAAGAGAGAGAGAGAGAGGAGAGAGATCTTTTCTTTTTTGAGAGAGAGAGAGAGAGAGAGAGAGAGAGAAGAGAGAGAGAGAGAGGAGATTGGGGGGGGGAGAGAGAGAGAGATATACAGACAGAGGAGAGAGATGAGTGAGAGAGAGAGAGAGAGAGACGAGAGAGAGAGATATACAGACAGAGAGAGAGAGAGAGAGACGAGGGAAGAGAGATGAGGGAGACGAGAGGAGGAGAGAGATTTTTTTTTTTTTTTTTGATTTTTTTGAGAGAGAGAGAGAGAGAGAGAGAGAGAGGAGAGAGGGAGAGAGCCTTTGAGAGAGATAGAAGAGAGAGAGGGAGTGAGATATACAGACATGAGAGAGAGAGAGAGAGAGAGAGAGAGAGAGAGACATACAGACAGACAGAGAGAGAGAGAGAGAGAGAGAGAGAGAGAGGAGAGAGAGGAGAGCGAGAGAGATGAGAGAGGATACTTTTTTTTTTTTTCTTGAGAGAGAGAGAGAGAGAGAGAGAGGGCAAGACGAGAGAGAAGAGAGAGAAGAAACACAGAAAGAAAAAGAAAGAAATGACAAGAGAGAGAGAGAAAACACAGAAAGAAAAAAGAAGAAATTGACAGAGAGAGACGAGAGAGAGAGAGAGAGAGGATGGAGATGAGACGAGAAGAGGAGAGTAGAGAGAGAGAGAGGGAGAGAAGAGAAAGAAAAAGAAGAAATTGACAGACAGAGAGAGAGAGAGAGAGAGATGAGAGAGAGAGATGAGAGAAGGAGTTGTGAGAGAGAGAGAGGTAGATGAGAGACGAGCTATTTGAGAGAGAGAGAGAGAGAGAAGAGAGAAGAGAGAGAGATACTGATACTGATTACTGATACATGTATTTGCCCTTCGCAATACAGTAATGATAAACTATTATACATGTATATATTATAAGGCTCGGTCTGTTGAAAGCCGGAGCTCTTATACGACCTGTGCGGAAACAGTTGCCGATTTAGGTCAGATAAAATAAGGCCCGAGAAATAATATAAATAAAAATCGCATTACTTTAAAAAAATACTACCAAAGATAATTATTATAAGCAATAGTTAATAAACATACAAAAATTAATATGGAATAAAAAGTTAAATACAAAATAGGATATACGCAAATCTGACAGGCAAAAACCAATGCTAATATTAAACAAACACACAAGAAAACAAAAAACAAACACAAAATGAATGGAACAAAGATTAGATTTATTGATCGATTTTTTCTTCTTTATTTACACTTGAAAATGTTATTATCGGTGATGTTTTTAGAGTTCGGCAGCGATGGCCACAGTGTTACATCCCCTAACCGTAAGCTTCGCTGGAGGACGTTCTACATATAGGAATTTAGACATTTGGTCTTCGGCTATTGAGTTGTGACATGAACTGAAACCACTGTCAACTGGTATGTGTATAATGCTTAGTATAAATAGATTTAGCTGGAGGGATCAAACAGTAATTAAGTAAATTTTCGGTCTTAAGACGAGGGTCGTGGGCAATTGTGATGTGAGACATTACAGTAACATTTTTTTTCAGAATGAAGAGACTGTCAAGTAAAGTTTTTAAAGGTCCTCACCATAAGCTGAAACAATACAGAGGTGTGGATAGGCTATGATAAGTATATTTGTCTTAAACTATCAATGGTGATATTGTGAGTATCTTACAGTAGTACACCATTTATTTACCAAAAGTTTAGTAATATAATCACCCTTAGTATATGAGATTCCATTTCGGTTATCATCAATAATAACACCAAAAATTATAGTCATCATACTTGCTCTTAAATAAAGATTGTCTATGCATACATCGATCTTTGGTGGTGAATCATTCAAAGCAAAGATACCATATAAGAAGTTTTAGTAGCATTCAAGGTTAATTTATTACTTTATCCAGTTTGGAAACAATGAGATAATTCTGCATTAATGTGTTTTTAATTGTTAAGAGACGTTTGTCCAGGAATGAAAATAGTTTAAATAGGGGTATCATTCAGCAAGAGAAGAAATTTGAGTTTATTAGTGCAAGTGTGATATCACGGATATATAATAAAATAAAAATGGGACCCAAAATGATCCTTGTTGGTACTCAAACTAATAGATGTGAGAGAGGATAGTGCATATTTATAAACTGTACATTGCTCTCCTGTGACTTAAAATACTTACAAACAATGTGCAGCACTTTACTCTTTCTGTTGACTCCATAAACCTTCAATTTTTCTAACAAATAGAAGAGATATGGATCGAAGCTGAAAGACAGATCACAAAAGACTGATATCTGATAGGCTTTACTATCTAATGTATCATATAGTATTTTGACAAAGGTGATGCAAGGCAAGTTCAGTGGAGTATTTGGGGCGAAGACCATATGAGACTGCGATAATAATGAAAATTTTAGAAATGTATCCATTATCTACTAGCAATATTTTCTCAAAATTTTTACTACAACTAGGAAGGATAGAAAATGGTCTGTAGTTAGTATGTATAGATTTTCACCCTTTTTATGTATAGGTACCACTCTAGCAACTGAAGCATGAAGGGGAGCACCTTCCTTGAAATACCTATTAATGAGTCGACTAGGAAGGGAGAAATTTCATGATTGCCATTCCTTTATTATTTCTGTTTATATATCGTACCCTGAGCAGTAATCTTAAGGTTGTTGATGACAGTTGTGATTTAAATTATTTGTTTTTGTTTAATGTTTTTGGACAAAGAAAAAAGAAAAACGGACAGATTCAGGGCAGGTATGAAGTATATGGAACTGCGGAAGGGTTGGATATTCAAAGCAACTTTGTGCAACATCTACAAAAGTACCCAATTGAATGATTCAGATATTTCTTGATTATGACTTGAAACAGTTTCCCTGGAAAGAATTGAATCTGCCAACTTTGATATATATTTCCTAATAATGACTTGATTGGTTTCCCCTGCTTCTTGATATCACCGCATTATCCTTTAGTTTAGATTGATAATAGTTCTCTCTAGCGCTTTTATCAGAGAAGTAAGTTTTTCGTATGTGTAAATATTTTGTTTCCCATATGTAAGGGGCCATTTAGCATAAAGTTCGTAATTTATTACGATGTTTGATGGAAGGTTTTATTGCTGGGTTATTATATACGGTTTACCAACAGTTTTTCTTGCAAGTACATGTGTAGAGGGAAGTGGTATTCATAAAATTTTCTGAAAACTTTTCATGAGATATCAAGAGCTTTCCTTTATATCATGAGTCTCTCTATGTCGAGTCCCACTTGTAATTCAAACAATCCTCTTTAAATGATTCTATAGAATCTGGTTTTTTTATTATTCTTTTTGGTAACAGTAATTGTTGAGGACTGTATGATAGCATTATTATCATTTGAAAAAATACTGAAGATTGGAAAATGATCACCTAATAGAAGGCATAATGAATGCCACTTACTTGGTGATTATGTAGATTATTTGTCCATATATTATCAATTAAAGAAGCTGACGTACGGTTACTCTAGTGGGCTTATTATAGTTGGGAAACAATATATGAATACAGTATGTTTTAATTTTAAAGTCATGCACCTTATTTTCTAGATTTAAGTACATTACATTAAAGTCTCCCCCATTATGTAACATAGGAGATTTCACCTACTAATGATTCAACAAATATTCAAAGATGAGAACTCATTCAACTTTCGCATTGGTGGTCTGTAGATAATCCCGACAATAAGCCTGAAAGGTGAGAACTTTCACGAAGAGTGATTCAATGTGAGGCAATTTAAGAGAAATATGGTAGTGATAGTGATAAGCTTTGAAATTTTTTTGTGTAAGAAAATTGCCACGCCACCTCCACGAGGATGCCTGTTTTGAAAATGAGAGAGAGTAGTATGTATATTATAAAGTGAGCAGATTGAATCTTAAGTCTGAGGTCTCACACATAAACCTAACTGCGTCAAAAACAACAAACAAATGAGAGAGAGAGAGAACGAGAGAGAGAGAGAAGAAAGAAATGGACAGCCAGAGAGAGGAGAGAGAGAGAGAAAGAATAAGACAGACAGACAGACAGAGAAGAAATCACCAATCGTGCTCGTGCTCGCGCCTTCCCACAGCCACCAAGATGGCCGCCCACAACAATGGACGGGACCAATAGTTACAATTCGGACCGATGACGAAGTTAGTGTAATAGAGACACAACAATACCTAACGAGTGAGTACTATCTACACTCCCCACACCTTTATAGCGCGTAGTAACCTTGTGGTCACCTTAATAAGGGTCTATTAAGGGTTATGTAAAGGACGTGTTTGTAGCCCATATTCGGGTGGTTGGTGGGTTCGGGAATGCCGGTTTTTTTTTTGTGGGATTGGTGTATTTTGTGGGCTGTTGGTGGTTTTGTGGGATTGGTGACGGGTGGAAGGAAGTTGTCCTTAATTTGACTTTGTGTATTCGTGTCTAATGGTATTTTTATGGCTATATGTGTTACACTAGGACCAGAAGGGGTGTAGTCAGTGCGTGACACAAGTTGTCTCGGTCATTTTACTGGTAGCGTAGTATACGGTAGCGTCTTACGCATTCCTCCCCTGTCCCCAAAACAACACACACCACACCACACCCACACACACACACACACACAACTTACACGGTACTCGTAGTATAGGGAAGCACACGCTCGGTTCACAACCGAGAAGTCCCGGGTTCAAATTCAGGGAGGATGAGCGATGACAGACTGAGCGTTCTTCTTAAAACCCCGAGTGCCCTTTTGTTTTCCACTCCTAGGCAATATTTTATTTGGATTCTTAGTGGGTACGGGTGGTTAGCGGGTTTGTGACCCGCCTCCGGGTGTGGCTTCACCCAACACTAAACCACTAAGCACGAAATGATAAAATGTTGATATGGAGACGGGCCACACGAGCGTTGCTCAGGCCATGTAAACATAAACTAGATGAATACACACACAACACAACGTGGAATTTGGTTCTCTTCGTTAATATGGACGAGAGTTTCACGTTCGTTTTCAGGAGGCACAATATGGTGCTAATGGGGCTGTTTTATTTGCGCACCCCCCCCCAAAAAAAAAAAAAAATACATATTTTTGTGGTTAAGGTAGGTTAGGTTTCTTTAAACCTGTAGGTTAGGTTAGGTTAGGTTTCTTTTAAAACCTGTAAGGTTAGGGATAGGTCAGGTTTCTTTAAAACATGTAAGGTTAGCGTTAGGTTAGGTTCTTTAAAAACCTGAATGTTAGGGTAGTTAGGGTTTCTTTAAAAAACCTTGTAAGGTAGGTTAGGTTTCTTTAAAACCTGTAAGTTAGGTTCAGGTTAGTTAGGTTTCTTTAAAACCTGTACGGTTAGGTTAGTTTTTCTTAAAACCTGTAAGGTAGGTTAGGTTCTTTAAAACCTTAAGTTAGGTAGGTTCTTAAAACCTGTAAGGTTAGGTTGGGTTAGTTTCTTCTAAAACCTGTAAGTTTAGGTTAGGGTTTCTTTAAAAAACTCGTAAGGTTAGGTTAGGTTAGGTTTCTTTAAAACTTGTATGTAAGGTAGGTTAGGTTTCTTTAAAACCCTGTAAGGTTAGGTAGGTTAGGGTTTCTTTAAAACCTGTAAGGTTAGGTTAGTAGGTTGGGTTGGGTAGGTTCATTAAAACATAAGGTTAGGTTTCAATTTTTTTTCAATGATTTATATAATTTTGTTTTTGTTTGCCGCAAAATAAAACTAGCACCATTAGAAAACAAGGCACCTATTGTAGGCCAAGAAAAAGTAGTGGTGTCTTGGGTGGAAAACAAAAAAAAAAAAAAAAACAAAAAAACAAAAACGAACGTGAAACTTCCGCCCTAAATTACCCATGTTGTTTATAGGGAGGGCGAGAGAAAAGTGTTTACGTCCGCCACCACTCTTCGTCTCTTGGACCGCAATGCCTCTGTTCTTTCCCTTGGCGCGGACACTTTTTTACTGCAGATTTGGCTTAGTTAGGGAGGTTTAAAGCGGGGAAGAGTTATGTTAGGTTAGATGAGTGGATTGCTAGGTGGGTTAGGTAGTTTAATTGTCATATCTCCTATACACTCTCCTATAAAACATATTATATCTCCCATAAGTTAGTGATTTTTTGTGATCGGATATTGTTTCTAATTGAGAAAATGTTTTCTTTTAGAATGATAGGTCGAACAGAAACCACACTCCCAAGTGTGTATCTCTGTCGCCAAAATATACGATGATAGCCTCAGACTACTGCTGTTCCTGTTTTTGCATTTCTGAAGTATGATACACAGTAGTTTATATAAATGACGGTAAATCTACCCCTGTATTCAGCGTTGTTTTAGCTTTGTAGATGCGGTATAGACGCGTTTACAATTTCACTACTCATTTTTTTCGGGCGACGAACGACGGCGGCGCTGTTGTTATCATTCTCTCAGAACAAAACACTAGCTGGCGATCTTAGTGTAGGTCACACTCGGGTGATATTTGTAATTTGTTCATTTAGAGACCCTACTATGACACAGATTGAAGACAAAAACTGGACACAGACTCTTCCCGATAGTCCCTTTTTCTTCTAACCTTTCTTTTCTGAATAATCTATGGATTTTTTGTTTATGAATGTATATGTATTAACGTCACCAGACGTCTGTACATCAAAAACGTTGTCCTGGCGACTTTAGTGTTATCTACAGTAGTAGATTCGTACACCAAAAACTGTTGTCGTAGTCTATATGAAAACCATGTCGTTTCGTACACTCAGCGCAAGAGTTTGAACTTGAGTAGTAGAGTTACGAAAACGACACCAGGTATGATACGAAAAATGACTCATATCAGTGTACGAAACAACCAACAAAACGTGGCGTACGCACGAAAAACAGCTTGTGTACGAAACTCCCTGTAACCATTTTTTTTTTTTTTGTACTAATTACTCAAGGACCAGATATTCCCGATAAAATTTGCCGTTAATGGCAACCACCGATATTGACGGCCGGTATACAAACGTTTATCACTGTAAGACGTGTGTTGCGCTAATACTTCATTTCTACATCATGATTTCAGAAGTTAGAAAGGGCTATTGGAGAGTCTGTGTCATTTTGTGTCTTCAATTTTGTCATAGTAGCGGCTATTGAGAGAACAAATGACAAAAAATATCACCAGAGTGCGAAGTTGATAACGGCGACACTAAAATGTTTTCCTGCATAGGTATAAGTGTTTGGATGAATTTGGCACTCGCTCTTTGTACGAAATGGATGTTTAGGGTTTGGTTGGAGCTACGGTACAGGGAGTTCGTCACTAAGATAGTTTTTCGACCACAACCAGGTTTGTGAGTTGTTTTGTTTACACAGATTTGAGTTTCAAAAAAATAAACTCAAAAATAGAGTATGTGGTTGCGACGCATATTTTGTACAAAGCTAAATATCCCGCAGTCCCCAGGTCCCCCAGCTTCGAATTTTGTGGGAGAGGGGGGAGTATGGGCAAACACTAGGAATAATACGTGATGCCCCCCTTCAACCCACGTTCCCCCCCCTCTAAAGGACCCCCCCTCTGGAAAAATTTTTTTTTTTCTTTTTAAAAAACAACCCCAAAATAATATTATAACTAACCTCACTATAAACCTACAAATAACCTCCTAACGAAGGGGTCCCCAACCCGCAGGGCACCGCGGGCCACAGACACAAGTTCCGAGAGGGCCCGAGGGCCGCACCAATAAAAAAACTCTGAAACCACGTATACAGAACAAACATTTCAAATAATTCATTAATGAGGACGCCTGGTGACACATTTCTGAGCAGAAAGCTTATTCAAATCATGGTGATTGAAACTAACCCTCGGCAAGAGAGAACGTGGTCCAAGTGGTCATCTGTGGACACAACACACGTTGGAATGATGGAGGGCCGAACCGATGACCAAAGGAAAAACTATGATCTGGCGGGCGCACGGAATGCCTCGTTGCTGCCGCATGTGGCCCAGAGGGGGGGGGCGTGGGTTGGGGACCCTGTCCTAACGAGACTAGGCGGGAAAGGACTAGAATTTTCCCAGGTTAGTTATAGGGAGTAGGTTAGTAATTTTCTTATATTTTTAATTCTCTCCGCCACTTTAGAATTACGTGTTAGAGGTATCTGAAGGATTCTGTGGAAGGTCGGAGAAATAAAACAAAATAAGGGCGGGAAAGGAAACTCTATCATTTACAGGTCAAACATGAAGTTGATTTTAGTAACATCGCCTAGGAGGGAAAAGATTCGTTTTAGCAGCCCTCTCCGCTTTCAGATTGAAACTATTTTTCTGATAGATTTGATGTGTTTTCAAAGAATCTGAGTTTGTTTTTCTTGGGTAAGCATAGTGTTGTTGTTGTTTACCATTGACCTCACCGCTGTAAACTAGTGATTTCCAGGAAAAAACAAACTTCACATTGTTCGTAAACACATAAAAAGTTACCAGAAAAATATAGTTCACCAATAAAACTAAATACACAACTCTTACCCTAACCTAACTAAGGGCGGGGGGGGGGGGCACGGCACTGGCACTGAGCCGTTACGCGGGGCCATGGGAAAGTGCCAGTCCCAGTACACAAGTTGTTTCGTACACAGTAGAGTTCGTACACCAAAAAGTTGTTTCGTAATCTATATGAAACCATAGTCGTTCGTCCATTCAGCTGCAGAGTTGAACTGATACCGAGTTACGAAACGACACAGGTATGTACGAAAAACTCAAAATCGTGTACGAAACAACTAACAAAAACCTGGTGTACGAAAACAACTTGTGTACGAAACTCCACTGTCAAGATAGAAAGCCACGCTAGGTAAACCACGCACAGCTTAGTGACGCAGTTTCAGTGGTGCGAGAGAAAACGACGATTTTGTTCACGCCTATTCTAAAAAAATTCCCCGAGCGTCACGAGGATACTCCCCCACCCAATACAACGCACTGTGCCTCGGCGGCCTGCCCTGACATGCCTCACTCACTCATACTTCTCCCTACCACGGGCCTACCCCCCCCCCCCCCCCCCACACACACACAAGTTGATAAAAACCCTTTGACTTTGTAGCAAATTTAGTGGAGAAGAGAGAGCTGAGAGCGGGAATCCCCGCCACCCACCCACACCGTCTGTCACCCTGTCACCCTGGAAAGGGCGCGCTGCTGGGCTGCGTGAATGGCGGGCGGCAGTGTTATAGCAAAGACATTCTACACAAGATACCTCACTCCGGGGTGCCCTGTCGGTGGGTTGAAATCGACCCTCCGCAGTGCGTCAGGAGTTTAACCAGTCTGCTGGCCCATTCACTTGCTTCATGTGACTATCAATTGAAAATCATAGGACCTAGGTTTATCAGTATATATGTATTACTGTTATCTTCGTAAATGTTTGTTCTAAATTATCAAAAAAAAACAGTAAAATAGCTTAAAGAAATGCATACGAGAACTGAAGAAATATGCATTCACTTCAACTCTTCGCAATTTAAAACTGCGAGGCAACATTTACAATGAAACCTATGCAATAGACGCAATTGATTAGCTTTTTCCAATTGATTATAATTCGTTGTCCGATAAATGAATTAGAACCAGCATACATTACCGTTAACGTAATAAATAACATCATCAATCGGGTAATTTTCCTGATGATGATGTATTATTAGTTCACGCTATTTATGTGGCTGCTAACTCATTTATCAGAAACGAAATATATAAGTGTAATAATAACATCACCAACCGGGAAATTACCGATTGAGGATGTTATTTATTTAGTTAACGGTAATGTATGCTGGTTGTTAATTCATTATCAGAAAACGAAAATATATCAATGGAAAGGAAACATTAATAAAATGCGGCTATTGAAAGGTTTCATGGTAAATGTTGACTCGCAAAGTTTTAAAATGGCCGAGAGTTGAAGTCAATATTCTTTGGTCCTATGCAGCACGGACATGGGCAAAGGCTGTACATTACAATACCTGCTACCGGTCCTCCGCAAAAACCACGCAAAACTGGTCCCGTTTCTTGTCTCTTCTTAGCGGTCCTTCCTCAGCCACGTCGCGCCTTTGTGACCTGGAGCGCTTCTTCGGGGCAGTCCAACACTTAGTCATGTACACTGCAGGGGCTAGGAGCTTTGTCTAACCAAGCTGTAAAAAAAGCTTGGTTTTCCTTAACAGGAACTACCGGGTCTAGGTCTCACGGCCTCTTGTAGTTCCTTATTTTCTTATGTTATTATGTTCAACGCATAGCAACTCAGAAGCGTCATATGAGTAGCTCTGGCCGGTCCCGCCACTCATAGCATTTTGCCAATTAAGAGTGTCTCATATAAACATTTCTTTGCAAATAGAGCATCCAAAGTGCTCCGAGATGGCTAAGAGTGCAAAGACTTTATAAAAACCACCCTGATCTAAAACAAACTACACAGACAACTTTTGCACTTAAGCCCCTCACATTCTATATGAAGCGTTAGTTATGCGTCATTTGAGAAGTGACGTCTGCGTACACCTATGACGCTAAACGCGTCATGCAGGCCTCGCGCAGAAAATATATTCGCCTAAAAATCGAGGACTGAACGAATCTGCGTCAGTGTGGGCAAGGTTTCAGTAAGCTGATGTAGTTTGAAAAATTAAGGATATATATACATGTATCTGAGATATATTATATCCGTGATAAAAATATCCATGAAACCAGAGCCCGAATTGTTGGGATGTTGACGGAGGGCGCGGTGTTGTGTGGCGTTCTGCCTACGAGGTATTTAACTTATTTGCATTATGAGAAATGTTGAAAATGACCTACGTTGGATGAAAATTAAACGAGTTGTGTTTACACATATAATACATTTCTGTTCAGGCCTATAATTGTGTAACAGCACTGAGCACCAGGCTAATGGACCATACACCATAACTACGTCACGTTTGTTACATCGGTTGCATTGTTTGGGGATAAGGCGGGGTCGCGCGGTTGGACCTTTACGAAGGGAAAACTTACGGCGGATGAAGACATTTAGAGTTACTTTTGCGCGTAAATTGATATTCCAGGTGCTATAATACGGTGCTCGTTCTCCGCATGACAACATATAGAGAAGACCTGAGGTAAGGGCGGATGTGCAGAGGACTTCTAACCAGAAAAACAAGTCATAACAGATGCCTAGTCAAAAGGTAAGTAACTGTAGGTACGTAATGTGTCCCTACCACTGCTTACTCTTAATGAAGACTTGCTGTGACTGTTTACTGGTTAGAAGCCTTGGAACATCAACCATCCACCGCAGGTCTTCGTCTATGTTGTCAGCGAGCAAGAAATATAAAACGGGAAAACCTAGTTTCGTCCCACCAAAGTGAGTTCGGTGTGCATCTGGATATATCTATCTATCTAATCATGAAGCAGGCAGCATAACATCTCTGTATTTTGCTAAAAGTGTCTTAATTTATCATTAGCATATCTAAGATATGATTTACACAACATTTCCCAGTTCTAATCTGCCTTGCTCCTCACTAACCTTGCCATTTGTGATTTTTTTGTACTCTTCCAATTATGATTTTACCATACAGTTTGCCTCATCACTGTTGAGTACATGATGACTCATGGAGCTAATATATGAGCCAGCCTGGTAACAACATTGCCAATCTAGCTAATCACAGCCCTGTGAATTATACCACTTTACCACAGCTTAAGGCGGCGTCACACTAGCACTTTTTCAGTCTAGTTTTTTCAGCAACTTTCTACAAACTAACAATTTTCTGACTGCAAAGTCTGCAAGCCGTCACACACACAGAATCGTTCGCCTGCATCACCAGTCAGCTGTTCGACTGTAAACAAACATGGTTCTTTGTGGTTTGTGTTTAACCACTTTGTGGTTAAGATTATGTTTCATTAAACCTATAAGGTTAGGTATTATAGTTCATTAAAACCTATAAGGTTTTAGGTTATAGGTTTCATTAAAACCTATAAGTTAGGCTCTATGTTTCATTAAAACCTATAAGGTTTCATTAAAAAGGTTTCATTA
>JACEEZ010008086.1:0-2500 GCA_016584305.1 Chionoecetes opilio
TTTACAAAAAAAGGGAAAATTTATAAAAATTTTTGGGCCTTTTGGGGGGCTGGAATTTTTTTTAATTTTTAAAATTTTGGGTTCCCGTTTTATTTTTTTTCCTTTTTTTTTAAAAAAAAAAACCTTTTGGGTTTTTTTTTTCCCCTTTTTTTTTTTTTGGCCCGCGGGCCACTATTTTTTTTGCATATTTTAAAAAATTTCGAAAGTTTCGTCTTTTGTTGTGGTAGAAAAGCGAGAGTGTCCGGATTTCACTTTTTTTTCACAAAGGGACGGGCCAAATGGAAAAAAAAATAAAAAAACTTGATAAAAATTAAATATTATAAATTTCAACTTTGAAAAAAAAAAACCTTCCGTTCTAGCAATATCTATTAAATTTTAAATTCACTATTCTCACCAACCTTGTTGTGACACGATCGATAGGTTCCTGTTTTGATTTTTAAATAATCGCAAATTAATTTTAATACACGAAGCATTACCCAAAAAATGGCAAGGCAAACGGCACGAAAACACGGTGGGGGGCATGTTTTTTGGGAATTTTAACCCCCTTTGGGGCCCCAAAAACTTTATTTCCTTAAAATTTAGGTAGACTTAGACGTTTTTAATGAATATAAAAAATATTGTTAGATATGACCTGTTTAATCCGTTGCAAAGCTAATTTAAAATTTAAAATTCCCTTTTCGAAATTTATAGCTTTTTTTAAAAACAACGTTTTATATAGAAAGGGAAAAGATCTGGGCGGGGGGAAAGTTTTAAAAGGAAGCACGGCGTTGGCAGACCAGGAAAATGGGCAGCCTCGTCACCATCAAAAAAATAGGGTTGAAATAAATTTAAGAAGAGATTCCACGCCTCAACTATTTATTTATATTCCCAGGTTATTCTTGTTTTCCTGAATCTTAGTGTTTTCCATTTTTTTGTATTTTAAAATATTTATGTTTTTTTGTTTTTTTTTCATTAACGCCATTCCCTTTTTATTGATTTTTAAAATTTTGTTTTTATTGATTAATCGTTTTTTTTCAAATTTTTACCTGTTTACTTACATCTTACTAAAAGCCGTTTTACTTATGTCGCTTTTTTTCTACGGGGGTGTTTACTTTTCATGATCATTTTTACTTTATAGGGTTTATTTTTCATTTTGGTAGAGGGGAGGGGGCAATCTGTTTTTTTTCTCTATTTCGTTAAGATTAAATACTGAACTTAAAGGAGCGTATGAAGTAAACAACGGGGGGAAGGGGGGGGGGGAAGAGGAGGAGGGGGGGGGAGGGAAAAAAAAAGGAAAACAGCAAGGGAGAGCCAACGAGTGTGTGTGCCGTGCCTGTTGGGGTTTTTACCTTAGTCTGGGCCCCAAACCCCGGGGGAGAGAGGATCGTTCTGTGTTAGCTCTGCCCCCGCCCCTTTCTCCGCCCCCCCCCGCCCCACACGTTAAAAACTTTTTTTTATCCCCCCAAAATTTCCGTGTTGTGACCCGCAAATAAAAAAAATCTCGAAATACCTGATTGATAAGAAAGAATTACACCGAAAAATTCTTTAATAACTGTTGTAAGTATTTTTATGCTATTTTGTATATTTTTAAATGAAAAATTGCATTTTTCCCAAAATTATGCTATAAATTGATTTATGTTTATGAAACCTGTTTTTTAAAGCTCAGGTTAATGAGGTTTTAAAGGGGAAACGTCGGAAAAAGGAAAGCTCATTACATTATCGTGCTTAAAATTTCAGCGTTACATATCTCAGACCTCTTGTAGTACTTTTTTTGCTTTTGTTTTTTGTCTTGTACTACTTATATTTTTTTTGTTCTTATGTTTGTAGTTTCCTTATTTTCTTTGTTCTTATGTCTTTTAGCTTCTTATTTTCTTATGTTCTTATTCTTGTAGCTTCCTTTTTTTTTATGTTTTTATGTCTTTTTTTTCCTTAAAATTTTTTTGTTCATGTCTTGGGAGCTTCCTTTTTTTTCTCATGTTCTTTTTCTTTACTTTCTTATTTTTTCTTAGTTTTTTAGTTTTTAGTTCCTATTTCCAGGGTCTTTAAAAGTCTTGAATCCTTTTGAAAATTCTTATGTCTGTACTCTTTTCTTATTTCTTATGTCTTTGACTTCCTTATTTTTATGTTCTTTTTTTCTTGTGCCCTTTTGCTGTTTCTTTTGTGTTTTATTCAGCTTTGTTTGTACTTCAAATTTTCTTTGTTCTTATTCTTGTAGCTTTCCATTTTCCATTTTTATTCTTGTACCCTTTTTTTATTCTTTTTCTTTTACTTTTTGGGTATTTCTTATTTCTTTTTCCCTTATTTTCTCATGTTCTTAGTTTCTGGAATAGGGGCTGCCCATTACAAATCCCTTTCGCCCTCCCCTTCCTAAACAACTTTAAAAACCTTCCATAAACTCTCCTCTAAATTTCGGTTTTTGGGACCTTCCTTTAAACGATTTATACTACAAATTCCCCTTTGTTGCCCCTTTAGACAATTTTTTTAAAAGAAATGTTTTATTTGACCCAAAAATTGAAAAAAT
>JACEEZ010008087.1:0-82500 GCA_016584305.1 Chionoecetes opilio
CGTGTCTGACAGGTTGAAGAGGAACGTCGGTGGCTGTGGAGGTAGTCAGTAACGTGAGTCGTAATAGTGTTAGTAGTAGTAGTAGTAGTAGTAGTAGTAGTAGTAGTAGTAGTAGTAGTTGGAGTGGTGGTAGTATTAGTTGTAGTAGTAGTAGTAGTTGTAGTAGTAGTTGTAGTAGTAGTAGTAGTAGTAGTAGTGGTTGTAGTAGTAGTAGTAGTAGTAGTGGTGGTGTACATATCGACTATTCTCTCAACTTCGAACAAAAATTATTGTAAGTAAATATCAGGTTATAAGTCCCGCAAGGTCCCTAAAGCGCGCGCGCACACACACCACACCACACAACACACCCACACACACACACACACACACACACACACACAACACACACACACACACACACAACACCCCACACACACACACACACACACACACACACACACACACACACCACACACACACACACACACACACACACACACACACACACACACACACACACACACACACACACGTTCTGGTCTCTCACTCTCTGGGTAGGCGGTTCGAATCCTCGCGCTCCCGGGGATTTTTAACTTGACAAATTCGGGCGGTTACTGTCCCCCTTGAGGAAGGGGATGGGGGGGTGTGGTGTGTGAGGTCCCAGCATTGCCCAAAGATCGGTAATAATGAGCTCCAAGCTCGCACTGAGAGGGTGAAACTGGCGATCGCGAGCTAGCTCGCGTGGACGAAGACCATGGGTGAATGACACACACACACACACACACACACACACACACACACACACACACACACACACACACACACACACACACACACACACACACACACACACACACACACACACACACGTGCCCTCGTTCTTCGCTTGAATAAATTCGCAAAGTGTACTCGAGAGTATTAAAATCACACTAATGTACACAAGTTTGATCATCACTCAGTCTCTTTTTTTTATCATATGTCTGCACTATTTTTTTTTCCTCGATACACGATGTTGTTTCCGTGAAGCATTCCAAATGTTAAGGAAATTGTGAGCTTGAAAGTAATGCAAGCTAGAATAGACTCATAAATTTCACACACACACACACACACACACACACACACCACACACACACACACACACCCACCCACCCACCCACCCACCCACCCACCCACCACACCACCCACCCACCCCACCCACCCACCCACCACCCACCCACCCACCCACCCACCCACCCACCCACCCACACCCACCCACCCACACCACCCACCCACCCACCCACCCACCCACCCACCCACGCACGGCACGCAACGCACGCACGCACGCACGCACGCCACGCACGGCACGCACGCAACGCACGCACGCACGCACACACACACACACACACACACAAACACACACACACACCACACACACACCCCACACACAAACACAAACACACACACAAAACACAACAGCTCCCGACAGGGTTCATGCCCTTCCAAAACCCAAAACCTGTCCCAGTGAATTAATTTTTTTCCTCTTTCCTTACCACGAGAAGTTCGTGATTCTTTTTTCCCTCTTTTAAATTTTCGCCCAGGATTCAGAGATTTTAATTAAACCCCACTCAAAAAGCTCAAGGTTTTTATTGCTTTTTTGTCAGTCAGTAATAAATTCTGCCATAATAATAATTTGGCACTACTATTATAATTGAATTACAACTATTATACACCCCAAATTTTAACATGTTTGCAACTTCCCTACAAGACATTTTCCCTTTTTTTACCATCAAATGAAACGGCAGAAACTTATCTATTCCTAAAAAAAGGGGGGACCGGGGGAGTTTCACGAAAGGGGAGGTTCCCTCATTGCCTCTAACCGCTTAAAATTTTTGTATTATTTTATTGTTGTTTGTTGTAGTAGTAGTTTGTTTAATTTTAGTTTTGTAGTAGTAGTAGTGTAGTAAATAGTAGGGAAATAGTATTTGACGATGTACGTGTGAAAACATGCGAGTTAAAAGGCAAAAGAGCAACCTACCCCGATGGGAAACCCCGCCCCGCCCCTCCCCTACTTAACCCAACATCCTGCCTAACTTTCTGTATTGTCTTTGTAAAAGTGAAGAAATCAAATGAAAAATAATCATAATTTCTTCCCGGGCCCCTGATGAATGGGGCGCACAAATTTACATTAAAAAAGACCCAAATATACCATATCTGGCTCACCTAAAAAAAGACAACTATACCATTTCTTGGGCTCACATATAAAAACAACTTACCAAAATCCCGGACTCACAATAAAAAAGACAAATATACCAAAATATTGGGCTCCATATAAAAGACAAAAAATACCATATCTGGAACCCCAAAATATAAAAAAAACAACTATAACCCTATTTGGGCTCACATATAAAAGAAACTATACCAATTTTCTCACATATAAAAAAACTATACCCTAAACTTACTCCATAAAAAGACAACTTACCATATCTGGGCTCACATATAAAAAGACAAAAATACCATATCGGGGCTCACATTTTAAAAGAAAAACTATACCATATCTGGACTCACATATAAAAGACCAAATATACCAAAATCGGGCTCACATAATAAAAGAAAAACTATACCCTATTTTGGGCCCCCAAAATATAAAAAAGACAACTATACCATATATGGACTCAAATATAAAAAAGACAACTATCCCATATCGGACTCACTATAAAAAAGAAAAACTAACCATATTGGACTCAATAAAAAAAGACAACTAACCAACTGGCTCGCTATAAAAAAAAGACAACTATCCCTATTGGACTCACTATAAAAAAGACAACTATACCATATTGGATCACAATAAAAAAGAAAATAACCATATCTGGACTCACATAAAAAGAAAAAAACAACCATATCTGGATCACAAAAAAAGGGAAATATACCATATCGGGACTCACATATAAAAAGGCAACATACCATATCGGGACTCACTATAAAAAAAAAAACTATACCAATCTGGACTCACATAAAAAAGACAACTATCCCATATTGGACTCACATATAAAAAAGACAACTAACCATTTGCCAATAAAAAAAAGACAAAAACCTTTTGGGACTCACATAAAAAAAAAGACAACTATCCATTCTGGCCCTCAATATAAAAAAACAAATACCATATCTGGACTCATATTAAAAAAAACAAATAAATATCTGGAAACATATAAAAGACAAAATACCAATCGGCTCACATTAAAAAAGAAACTATCCCAAATTTTGGACCAATTAAAAAAAAGACAACTTCCCATATATGGACTACATATAAAAAGACAACTATACCATATCTGGACTCACATATAAAAAAGACAACTATACCATATCTGGACTCACATATAAAAAAGACAACTATACCATATCTGGACTCACATATAAAAAAGACAACTATACCATATCTGGACTCACATATAAAAAAGACAACTATACCATATCTGGACTCCACATTTTCTTTACGTAATGGTCGTGGATATAAAAAATAAATTATGGATCAGATCGAGAAAACATAATTAAGAACTTTTATGATAGCACTTAATCTGAGAAAAGTCCATTATCCTTATTTCATTATAAGGATATAAAAAAGAGGAACTTATGTGAGGCGTACCGTAAACCATTCAGGAGTAGTTTTCTGTAAAGGCACTTAATATAAACTTCTTTAAATTTAAGTTATAGAGAGTGAGGGCCTTAGAAAATTTTGAGAGAGAGAGAGAGAGAGAGAGAGAGAGAGAGAGAGAGGAGAGAGAGAGAGAAAAGAGAGAGAGAGAGAGAGAGGGTTGGGTGACAAGGACAGACAGACAGACAGTAACCGAGAGACAGACCCAAAGACAAAACAAAGCATACATTTAAACACCAGCAGAAGGACAGAGAGACACAAAGATAGTCCTGCCAGTCCCTCATCCGCACACTTGAAAAAAAAATCTGCAAGTAGTATGTGTATCGTTATGAAGTGTAGCGTTGCAATAATTAGGATGTTTGCCTAGCCTCACCCATCCACATGCTCTCTCTCTCTCTCTCTCTCTCTCTCTCTCTCTCTCTCTCTCTCTCTCTCTCTCTCTCTCTCTCTCTCTCTCTCTCTCTCTCTCTCTCTCTCTCTCTTGTTGCCCTGGATCGCTTTTAGTTTATAACCTTGTAAGAAAGAGGGCGTTTAGCTGTCCAGTTCTTTTTATCCAGCGGTCAGAAATGAGAGAAATGTTTGGAGGGAGTTTTAGGAAGAGGTCGGGGAGGTAAATAGCAGAGAATGTTTGTTTGTGGTCTTCGTGTTCCCTTCCCTTCTTTCCTTCTTTTCTTTCTCTGTTCTTCCCTTCTTTTCTTTCTTTGTTCATCCCTTCTTTTCTTTCTCTGTTCTTCCCTTCTTTTCTTTCTCTGTTCTTCCCTTCTTTTCTTTCTTTGTTCATCCCTTCTTTTCTTTCTCTGTTCATCCCTTCTTCCCTTCTTTTCTTTCTCTGTTCTTCCCTTCTTTTCTTTCTCTGTTCTTCCCTTCTTCCCTTCCTTTTTATATCTGTCCCTCCCTTCTTCCCATCTTTTCTTTCTCTATTCCTCCCTTCTTATCTTCCTATTTTATCTGTCCTTCCCTCCCTCCATGCATTTGAGGGAAGATATGATTATGATCCGAGTAGTATTATCTCTCTCTCTCTCTTTTTTTTTTCTTTTTTTAACTTAATACATTGGAAACAAAAGGGGAGTTGATGTGCTAAATTCCCGGCTGGGACGCCAAGGACTATCTCTAGCAGTATTATATTGTATTCATAACAATAATTATACAAGTAATATGAAAAAAGTACAGTAATTCTCTAGTATAAACTAATACACGAATGATGAAGAAATTATACTAATAACTATACGCTCTCTCTCTCTCTCTCTCTCTCTCTCTCTCTCTCTCTCTCTCTCTCTCTCTCTCTCTCTCTCTCTCTCTCTCTCTCTCTCTCTCTCCCCCTGCCATAAATTTCTCACAATTTTCTCTCCTCATTAAACTATCTCCCTCTCATTTTGCCGTTCCACATCCTCCTCCCTCCCTCTTCTCTCTCCCTCTCTCCTTCCCTTCCCTCCCTTCCTTCCCTGCCTTTTCTCCACCACTGTCTTCCTCCTTCCCTCCCCTCCTTCCTCCCTCCCTCCCTCTCTTCCATCCACTCCTCTCTCCCTCCCTTCCCTTCCTTTCCTCCCTCTCTCCCTCCTTCCCTTCCCTTCCCTCCCTCCACTCCCTCCACTCCCTCTTCCCTCCCTTCACTCCCTTCCAGCATCGCCTCGTGGCAACTGTTCCTAAACTTTTAATCAAGATTTTTCGCGGTTGGAATACACGAATGGCTCCAAATTAGTTCAATCAAAGAAGGAAGAATCTTTAAACATTTCTTTCCAGCCAGATTTGAGATGAGTTTGGTCTTCGTTAAGCCGCCGTGTGACTTGCTACTCCCATAACGTGGTCGTCTTCCTGGCAAGAAAAATAGGAAGAGAGTTAGTAGAAGAAGGAGAGAAGGAGAGAGAGTTAGATACGTCACTTGAGCGTCATTTAACCCCTTCATGCCCAGATTTTTTATTTGCCATATAAAATCGTCTGCTGTTAGCCATAAAACAACGAGAAGTAACTGAATATACCAAAATATTTAGTGGACAAGGATACTAAACAGGTCATATCTATAAAATATTACTAATATTGACTAAAAAACGTCTAATGGTGGTCATATTACAATGAAAATTACGTTGTGGGTCTCAAGGGGTTAAAAAGAAGAAAATGAGAAGGTTAATGTATATATAAATCGTTCTTTTCCTAATGACCTTGAGTGAAAAAAACAGCAACTTTTATTTACCACGTTAGTCAAATAGTTGTTTTAGTCCAAATTGTTTAGTAGACGAGGTTTGGAATTCCTTAACTGCCTCAATGACGTTCCGGTAAGAGGAATTCACTTGATTAGATATTCGGTATTTATTTTGTGTCCCAGTAAGGCGGTGATTAATCTTAGGTAAGTAGCTTTCCTTCTACCTCATTTCCTTCCCCCCCCCCTGAAAAAAAATAAAATATCACAAACTTAATAAGGTTAACGTAACATCATTGGTATCCTATTCATCATTACATATTATCTCAGTATTCACATGTATCCATTCCCTATTTTGTATGTATGTATCCAAAGCATATCTCTCTCTCTCTCTCTCTCTCCTCTCTCTCTCTCTCTCTCTCTCTCTCACATTCTCTACCGTCTTGCAGCCTCACGTCTCCACCTAAACCCCTTTACCCCATACCATCCCTTTACTCTTCTTCCTTGATCCTTTTTCACCATCCCATCACCTCACTCTGTCTTGTAGCCTTATCTGCCGTACCATCACTGCGGTCGCTTCATCCTCCTCCTCGCGTCTCCCATCACCCTCGCGCCAGCCCAAAGGCGATGGAAAGGGAAGATAAAAGGTGGTTTCTTTATCTACTGAAGGTAAAGAGCCTGGAGGAACATTACATCAAAGACTGACTACTCGGTGATGACTCTACTAGCCAAGGGTGAACTAGTGACTCCGTACTAGCCAAGGAGGAACTAGTGACTCCGTACTAGCCCAGGAGGTGAACTAGTGACTCCGTACTATAAAAAAAAAAGTCAATTCAAGAACGTTAGAGCCAAACTCTCCTCCCCCGAGGAGGAGCATGTCAGCTAGGCCAGCTTCGCTATGGTCTCTTATTGGTTGAAAAAATTCAGTGGAAATCGGGCATCCTATAGTCCTCCGTTGTTTCTTTAAAAACACACCATATATTTGCTTTGAGTGCATGAAAGTCCTCGACTCACCATCGTTAGTAAATGTGTTATCACATGGACACAAAAGTAAGCCAGATACTCTTCATGAAGACGAGATATTGCGAGGGAAATATAAAGATTCGTTAAATTCTGAGTGAGGGAGGAGGTTAAAAGGGTCACCTGAGGGCGCCTGTCACCTTTTAGAGGTGAAACAAGTAAACCTTAACCTGACCTGTCCCCCCAGCGCTAATGACCTCACGCCTGAGGCTCCCTACCCGGCCAGGCCTTCAGGCGATATAGCAGGTCACCACTGGGGAATAGACGTGAGAGAGAGAGAGAGAGAGAGAGAGAGAGAGAGAGAGAGAGAGAGAGAGAGAGAGAGAGAGAGAGAGAGAGAGAAAAATACAACAATGATTCAATGTTATTTATTGTTCTGTTTATTATATCAATTTTTTTGTGCGCGTACGTGTGTCTGTGTGTGTGTGTGTGTGTGTGTGTGTGTGTGTGTGTCTGTCTGTCTGTGTCTGTGTCTGTGTCTGTCTGTGTCTGTCTGTATCTGTGTGTGTCTGTGTGTGTCTGTCTGTGTCTGTGTGTGTGTGTGTGTGTGTGTGTGTGTGTGTGTGTATCTGTTGGTCTGTGTGTGTGTGTGTGTGTGTTCTGTGTTTTGTGTGTGGGGTGTGTGTGTGTGTGTGGGGTGTATGGTGTCTGTGTGTGTGTATGTGTGGTGTGTCTGTGTCTGTGTGTGTGTGTTGTGTGTCTGTGTGTGTGTGTGTCGTGTGTGTGTGTTGTGTGTGTGTGTGTGTGTGTGTGTGTTGTGTGTGTGCTGTGTGTCTGTGTCTGTGTCTGTGTCTGTGTCTGTGTGTGTCTGTGTCTGTGTCTGTGTGTGTCTGTCTGTGTGTGTGTGTCTGTGTGTCTGTGTCTGTGTGTGTGTGTCTGGTCTGTGTGTGTGTGTCTGTGTGTGTGTGTGTGTGTGTGTCTGTGTGTCTGTGTCTGGTGTCTTGTGTCTGTGTGTGTGTCTGTGTCTGTGTGTGTGTGTGTCTGTGTGTGTGTGTGTGTGTTGGGGTGTGTGAGTCTGACGGGTCAAGGACAATTAAGGGATTAATAAAGGGATGTGGGAGCCTGGGAGGTCAGACCGTTAGCTGGGAGTGGAGAAGGGAACCACAGGGGTGGGGAAGTGGTTAGAGTACATTTTGACGGCCAACCCACCATCACGCCACAGAACGGCATCACCAATCAAGAGCGAACCAGGGCTTGACAAGCTCCACCTCGGGGGAGGGGCATGTGGCTCTAGCGTTTTTGAATTGACTATAGCCAAGGGTGAACTAGTGACTCCGTACTAGCCAAGGGGGTGAACTAGTGACTCCGTACTAGCCAAGGGGGTGAACTAGTGACTCCGTACTAAACCAAGGGGTGAACTAGTGACTCCGTACTAGCCAAGGGGATAGGTGACACTCAAGTGAACTTCTCGTACTAGCCAAGGGTGAACTAGTGACTCCGTACTAGCCAAGGGGGGTGAACTAGTGTGACTCCGTACTAGCTCCCAAAGGGGGTGAACTAGTGACTCCGTACTAGCCAAGGGGGTGAACTAGTGACTCTGTACTAGCCAAGGGGGTGAACTAGTGACTCCGTACTAGCCAAGGGGTGAACTAGTGACTCCGTACTAGCCAAGGGGGTGAACTAGTGACTCCGTACTAGCCAAGGGGGTGAACTAGTGACTCCGTACTAGCCAAGGGGGTGAACTAGTGACTCTGTACTAGCCAAGGGGGTGAACTAGTGACTCCGTACTAGCCAAGGGGGTGAACTAGTGACTCCGTGACTAGCCCCACCAGGGGGTGAACTAGTGACTCCCGTACTAGCCAAGGGTGAACTGGTGACTATCTACTAGCCAAGGGGTGAACTAGTGACTATGTACTAGCCAAGGGAGTGAACTAGTGACTATGTACTAGCCAAGGGGGTGAACTAGTGACTATGTACTAGCCAAGGGGGTGAAATAGTGACTATGTACTAGCCAAGGAGGTGAAATAGTGACTCCGTACTAGCCAAGGGAGTGACCTAGTGACTCCGTACTAGCCAAGGGAGTGAACTAGTGACTCCGTACTAGCCAAGGGGGTGAACTAGTGACTCTGTACTAGCCAAGGGTGAACTAGTGACTCCGTACTAGCCAAGGAGGTGAACTAGTGACTCCGTACTAGCCAAGGGGGTGAACTAGTGACTATGTACTAGCCAAGGGGGTGAAATAGTGACTATGTACTAGCCAAGGGGGTTGAAACTAAAGTGACTATGTTTTCTAGCCAAGGGGGTGAACTAGTGACTCTGTACTAGCCAAGGGGGTGAACTAGTGACTCCGTACTAGCCAAGGAGATGAACTAGGGACTATGTTCTAGCCAAGGGGGTGAAATAGTGACTATGTACTAGCCAAGGGGGTGAACTAGTCACTCCGTACTAGCCAAGGAGGTGAACTAGTGACTCCGTACTAGCCAAGGGGGTGAACTAGTGAATATGTACTAGCCAAGGGGGTGAACTAGTGACTATGTACTAGCCAAGGGGGTGAACTAGTGACTATGTACTAGCCAAGGGGGTGAACTAGTGACTATGTACTAGCCAAGGGGGTGAAATAGTGACTATGTACTAGCAGAGGGGGTGAACTAGTGACTATGTACTAGCCAAGGGGGTGAAATAGTGACTATGTACTAGCCAAGGGGGTGAACTAGTGACTATGTACTAGCCAAGGGGGTGAAATAGTGACTATGTACTAGCCAAGGGGGTGAACTAGTGACTCTGTACTAGCCAAGGGGGTGAACTAGTGACTCCGTACTAGCCAAGGAGATGAACTAGTGACTATGTACTAGCCAAGGGGGTGAACTAGTGACTCCGTACTAGCCAAGGGAGTGAACTAGTGACTCCGTACTAGCCAAGGGGGTGAACTAGTGACTCCGTACTAGCCAAGGGAGTGAACTAGTTGGGGGACTACCGTACTAGCCAAGGAGTGAACTAGTGACTCCGTACTAGCCAAGGGAGTGAACTATTGACTCCGTACTAGCCAAGGGGGTGAACTAGTGACTTTCCCTACTAGCCAAGGGGGTGAACATAGTGACTCTGTACTAGCCAAGGGGGTGAACTGTGACTCCGTACTAGCCAAGGGGGGTTTACTGACTACAGTGACTTATGTACTACCAAGGGGGTGAAATAGTGACTATGTACTAGCCAAGGGGGCGAACTAGTGACTATGTACTAGCCAAGGGGGTGAAACTAGTGACTCCGTACTAGCCAAGGGGGTGAAATAGTGACTACGTACTAGCCAAGGGGGTGAACTAGTGACTACGTACTAGCCAAGGGGGTGAACTAGTGACTCCGTACTAGCCAAGGGGGTGAACTAGTGACTCCGTACTAGCCAAGGGGGTGAACTAGTGACTCCGTACTAGCCAAGGGAGTGAACTAGTGACTCCGTACTAGCCAAGGGGGTGAACTAATGACTCCGTACTAGCCAAGGGGGTGAACATAGTGACTCCGTACTAGCCAAGGGGGTGAAATAGTGACTCCGTACTAGCCAAGGGGGTGAACTAGTGACTCCGTACTAGCCAAGGGGGTGAATAGTGACTCCGTACTAGCCAAGGGGTGAAATAGTGACTCCGTACTAGCCAAGGGGGTGAACTAGTGACTCTGTACCTAGCCAAGGGTGAACTAGTGACTCCGTACTAGCCAAGGAGTGAACTAGTGACTCCGTACTAGCCAAGGAGGTGAACTAGTGACTCCGTACTAGCCAAGGGGGTGAACTAGTGACTCTGTACTAGCCAAGGGTGAACTAGTGACTCCGTACTAGCAAGGGGTATGTGTACTAGTGACTGTACTAGCCAAGGGTGAACTAGTGACTCCGTACTAGCCAAGGGGGTGAACTAGTGACTCGTACTAGCCAAGGGGGTGAACTAGTGACTCCGTACTAGCCAAGGGAGTGAATAGTGACTCGTACTAGCCAAGGGAGGGGAACTAGTGACTAGTACTAGCCAAGGGGTGAACTAGTGACTCTGTACTAGCCAAGGGTGAACTAGTGACTCCGTACTAGCCAAGGAGTGAACTAGTGACCCCCCGGGGAATAGTACCCCTAGCCAAGGGGGTGAAATAGTGACTCCGTACTAGCCAAGGGAGTGACAGTACTCCAAGAGGGGTGAACTAGTGACTCCGTACTAGCCAAAGGGTGAACTAGTGACCTCCTACTAGCCAAGGGGGTGAACTAGTGACTATGTACTAGCCAAGGGGGGGAACTAGTGACTCCGTACTAGCCAAGGAGGTGAACTAGTGACTCCGTACTAGCCAAGGGTGAACTAGTACTTCGTACTAGCCAAGGGGGTGAACTAGTTACTCTGTACTAGCCAAGGGGGTGAACTAGTGACTCGTACTAGCCAAGGAGATGAAATAGTGACTATGTACTAGCCAAGGGGTGAAATATTTACTCCGTACTAGCCAAGGGGTGAACTAGTGACTCCGTACTAGCCAAGGGCGGGGAACTAGTGACTCCGTACTAGCCAAGGGGGTGAACTAGTGAATATGTACTAGCCAAGGGGGGAACTAGTGACTCCGTACTAGCCAAGGAGGTGAATAGTGACTTCCGTACTAGCCAAGGGGTGAACTAGTACTATACTAGCCAAGGGGGTGAACTAGTTATATGTACTAGCCAAGGGGGTGAACTAGTGAATATGTACTAGCCAAGGGGGTGAACTAGTGACTATGTACTAGCCAAGGGGGTGAAATAGTGACTATGTACTAGCCAAGGGGGTGAACTAGTGACTATGTACTAGCCAAGGGGGTGAACTAGTGACTCCGTACTAGCCAAGGGGGTGAACTAGTGAATATGTACTAGCCAAGGGGGTGAACTAGTGACTATGTACTAGCCAAGGGGGTGAACTAGTGACTATGTACTAGCCAAGGGGGTGAACTAGTGAATATGTACTAGCCAAGGGGGTGAACTAGTGAATATGTACTAGCCAAGGGGGTGAAATAGTGAATATGTAGTAGCCAAGGGGTGAAATAGTGAATATGTACTAGCCAAGGGGGTGAAATAGTGACTATGTACTAGCCAAGGAGTGAACTAGTGAAATATGTACTAGCCAAGGGGGTGAAATAGTGACTATTTTACTAGCCAAGGGGTGAACTAGTGAATAGTACTAGCCAAGGAGGGTGAACTAGTGACTACTGTACTAGCCAAGGGGTGAACTAGTGACTATGTACTAGCCAAGGGGGTGAACTAGTGAATATGTACTAGCCAAGGGGGGGAACTAGTGAATATGTACTAGCCAAGGGGGGGAAATAGTGACTATGTACTAGCCAAGGGGTGAAATAGTGACTATGTACTAGCCAAGGGGGGTTGGTGAAAAGTGGGGCTATGTCTAGCCAAGGGGGTGAATAGTGACTATGTACTAGCCAAGGGGTGAACTAGTGACTCCGTACTAGCCAAGGGAGTGAACTAGTGACTCCGTACTAGCCAAGGGGGTGAACTAGTGACTCCGTACTAGCCAAGGGAGTGAACTAGTGACTATCGTACTAGCCAAGGGGGTGAACTAGTGACTAGTACTAGCCAAGGGTGAACTAGTGACTCTGTACTAACCAAGGGAGTGAACTAGTGACTCCGTACTAGCCAAGGGGTGAATAGTGACTCCGTACTAGCCAAGGGGGTGAATAGTGACTCCGTACTAGCCAAGGGGTGAACTAGTGACTCGTACTAGCCAAGGGGTGAACTAGTGACTCCGTACTAGCCAAGGGGTGACTGTGACTCTGTACTAGCAGGGTGAACTAGTGCTCGTACTAGCCAAGGGGTGAACTAGTGACTCTGTACTAGCCAAGGGAGTGAAAGTATCTGTATGAGTGAAATAGTGACCGTCAAAGAATAGGGAATCTGTACAAATGAAAAATTACTGGAGGGTAAAAAGGAGCTGCCCAAACACTCGCTACCTGAACTATGACTTCTAGCCAGTGGGTTGAACTTTGACTCTGACTAAATGCAAAGGGGGTAAATGATTTACAGCCAGGGGGTGATAGGCTGTACTAGCCAATGAATAGGAGAGAGGGGGTGAAGGATCTGTGAGCCAAGGGGGTGAATAGTGACGTAAGCCAGAGGGGAGGAACTAGTGACGGAAGAAAGGGGAGACATGACCGTACAGCAAGGAGAGAGAACAGACAGACATGACAGACCAAAGGAGGAACATGACCTGTACAGACCAGAGAGGAAATAGAGACTATGTCTAGCCAAGGGTGAGAACTAGTGAGACTAGAAGGAGGTGACTAGGAGACTAGAGGGGGATAGAATTGTACTAGAGAGGTGAAACAGTGACTAGTATAGCAAGGGGTGGAATAGTGACCGACTAGACGAGGGGGGAACAGTGACTCGACAGAGGGGGGAATCAGATACCTGACTACCCAAGGGATGAAAAGGGCTCCGTAACTAGCCACAGAAATAGACAGTACTAGCCAAGATGATACAGCGACTTGAAAGCCAAATGAAAGACTATGGTATATTCCCAAAGGGTGAACTAGTGGAACTCCGTCCCAAGGAATGTGAATGTACTAGTACTGCAGGGGGTGAATAGTGACTAGATAGCAAGGGGTGACTAGTGACAGATAGAAGGGGGGAAAAGTGAATGATATAAAGGGTGACTAGTGACTCCGTACTAGCCAAGGGGTGAAATAGTGACTATTTTCTAGCCAAGGGGTGAATAGTGACTCCCTATACCAAGGAGGTGAACTAGTGACTCCCTCTAGCCAAGGGGGGGGGAACTAGTACTCCTACTAGCCAAGGGGGTGAACTAGTGCTCCACTACCAAGGGGTGAACTGTGACTCCTACTCCAAAGGGGGTGATAGTGACTCCGTACTAGCCAAGGGGGTGAACTGTGACTCCGTTACCCAAAGGGGTGAACTAGTGACCTGTATAGCCAAGGGGGTGAACTAGTGACCCGTACTAGCCCAAGGGGGTAACTAGTGACTCTGTATAGCCAAGGGGTGAACTAGTGTTGAGTGAAGCCCGGACGTCAAAGAATAGGGGGGAAAAATGTAAAATGAAAAAAAATTTAGAGAAAAAAAAGCTGCAAACACATCGTCCCCCCATTCTCCTCTCCGCCCTTTTTTGAAATTTTAAAGCATAACGAGTAAGTGCAGGGGATGGTAAGAGTTCCCCCCAGAGTGGAGGGGAATGAGGCAAGAGAGGAAGAGAGAGGGAGAGAAGAGAGAGGAGAGAGAGAGAGGGGGAGAGAGAGAGAGAGGGCGCGGGGAAAGGGAAAAAGACAGACGACAGACAACAGATAGAGAGAGAGACAGGCAGAAGAGAGAGAGAGAGGAGAGAGAGAGAAGAGAGAGAGAGAGGGGGAGAGAGAGAAGGGGAGAGGAGAGAGAAAGAAGAGAGACAGAGAGAGGGGGCGAAGGGGGGGGAGTCGATACAGACAAAAAACAGATACAGACAGACAAACATACCAACAAACAGAAACACACAGTGTTACAAAACGACTTGGGAAAAAAAATGAAAAGATATTGAGTTTTATTCCGAGAAATAAGTCAAATGGAACTCTCTCTCCGGGGAAACACTGAGATTAATGATTGCAATGATGGGAGAAAAGAACGATTAAGTCAGTCTTGGAGAGAGAGAGAGAGAGAGAGAGAGAGAGAGAGAGAGAGAGAGAGGAGAGAGAGGAGAAGAGAGAGAGAGAGAGAGAGAGAGAGAGAGAGAGAGAGAAAGAAAAAAGAGAGAGAGAGAGAGAGAGAGAGAGAGAGAGAGAGAGAGAGAGAGAGAGAGAGAGAGAGAGAGAGAGAGAGAGAGAGAGAGAGAGAGAGAGTGTAGGTAAACGAACTAAATTCTCTTTTCTTCACATTTATTTTTTCCTTTTATCCTCCTTTTGATGGAAAACTTTTGATGCAATAGTAGGGCACATACCAACCTTTTCTTTTTTTTCCCTTCAGGTAGTCGACTTTTTCAACAGATCAAGAGTGAAAACGTAACACATTTTTTCCCCTCCCCGCCAGACCCGGTGCATGGTTTGTCGCTTCCAGCCATCAGCGATAGAAATAAATTGACGTGTTTCTTCGTCTTGTTGCGAGAAACTGGGACACGCCGCCTCCTGTTGGCTGTGTGAACTTTGACGGGTATTTGATTTGCCTTTCTTTCTTTCTTTCCTACTTGTCTTCCTCTTAAACACGATATTCAGGGTAAACAAGATGATTAACCCCTTGAGGACGTAATTTCCATTGTTATTTGGGTACCATTAGACAATTTTTAGTGACTATTAACAATGTATTATAGATGTGACCTGTTCAGTCTCCTTGTCCACTAGCTAATTTGGTATATTCAGTTACTTTTCGTAATTTTATAGCTCGACAACATACAATTCTATATAGCAAAGGAAAGATCTGGGCGTGAAGGGGTTAAGTAGTACGTGTAAAAAGTATTCTTGATAAACACTGACTTACACGAAGGAAATTGAAGTACTTTTTGTGTAAACTCTGGAGCCTTTGAAGATCTTTATTTTTCTGAACGAGGACAGGAAAGAAAGGAAAGAAAGGAAAGTAAAAGAAAACGGGACGGAAAGAAGGTAGACTAAATTATACTGTGTGACTAAAGTACGACCAATACTTATGTGGCTCTCTGTTGGTGGAAACAAATATCGCGTTTAGAACAATTAAAGTTTATGAAAAAGATACGTAATTGTTGAAATGCTTACTCATCATGTGTCATTATTTTCATTACTTAGAAATACAACACTTAATTACGGAAACTTAAATATAGAAAAACTAATTATTCTGAGATTCTAATTCTAAATTCTGGTTCTGATTCTAAAAAACTAATTATTCTGAGTAAATAACCAATTAAAAAAAACTAAAAACTAAGGAAACGTAAGAATATAATACTTTTTCTACTCCTAAATCCTAATTCATTATAACTTTTGACCTTCCCTGTCAGCAAGAATAGCATTAACCCCTTGAGAACGTAATTTCCATTGTTATTTGAGTATCTTAGACGATTTTCAGTGACTATAAGTATTATTTTATAGCTATGACCTGTTTAGTATCCTTTTCAACTAACTAATTTGGTATATTAAGTTACTTTTCGTAATTTTATGGGTAACAACATACGATTTTTTATATAGCAAAGGAAAGATCTGGGCGTGAAGGGGTTAAGAGGAAAAATGTGAAAAATAAAAAGAATGGAAACTCATCACCAAGTACAAATACATAAAAGTTTTCCGCTTACCATCAGAATGACCAAGTTTTTTTCTGATTTGATTCCTTATATTCGTGCGTACATCAACTCCTTTGGGCCGCAGCTTTTCATACAGCCTTGCGGGAGTCTAATTTATGGAAGACATTAGAGATTTTTGCCGCGATATTCTTTCCAGTGGGAGAAGATGCATGGGCCACACGACGCCATATTGTGATGCTGAGGCCGTGTGTGTGTGTGTGTGTGTGTCTGTGTGTGTGTGTGTGTGTGTCTGTGTGTCTGTCTGTGTGTCTGTGTGTCTGTGTGTGTGTGTCTCTGTGTGTCTGTGTGTGTGTGTGTGTGTCTGTGTGTGTAGTGTATGTGTGTGTGTGTGTCTGTGTGTCTGTGTGTCTGTGGCCGTGTGTGTGTGTGTGTGTCTGTGTGTGTGTGTCTGTGTGTGTCTATGTGTGTATGGGGGGGGGAAGGGGGGACAGGTCTTAGGCATAGGAGTGTTTGCAGGAGAATATTTTAACCCCTTCACGCCCAGATCTTTCCTTTGCTATATAAAATGGGCTGTTGTTAGCCATAAAATTACGAAGAGTAACTGAATATACCAAATTACCTAGTCGACAAGGATACTAAACAGGTCATATCTATAAAATATTACTTATATTTACTCAAAATCGTCTAATGGTAGTCATATTACCATGGAAAATACGTTATGGGCCTCAAGGGGTTAATATGTTGAAGTCAGAGCATAAGTTAAATTGTAAAAAACAGGTGAGGAAGGGATGATAGGACGAAGGAACAGACTCAATACAAAGGGAATTATTATATAGGAGGAAATTGGAGGCTAAAAGAGAGTGTAGGGGTGTATGGGGTGTTGGGAGAGGCAGGGGTGTTGTTAATGGGAGGGGAATTGGGCAGTGTAATGGGTGAGTGAAGTAGAGGATGCTGATGTATGGGATGTGTGATGAGAGGTAGGGGTGTGGTTAATGGGAGGGGAATGGGGCGGTGTGGGAGGGTAGAAGTAGGGGTGTCGTTAATGGGAGGGGAATTGGGCAGTGTATGGGGGGAGAGGCAGGGTTGTTAATGGGGGCGAAATGGGAATGTATATGGAGGGTAGAGGCAGGGATGTTGTTAATGGGAGCTAAATGGGACTGTATAGGGGGGTAGAAGTAAGGGTGTTGTTAATGGGAACGGAATGGGGCAGTGTGTGAGGGGTAGAGGTAGGGGTGTTGCTAATGGGAACGAAATGGGGGAATATGTGGGGGGGAGAGGCAGGGGTGTTGTTTATGGGTGTATGGGGAGTAGATGTAGAGGTGTATGGAGGGTAGAAGTAGGGGTGTGGTTAATGGGAGAGGAATGGGGCAGTGTATGGGGGAGTAGAGGGTGAGTATAGGGGAGTATAGAGAGTGAGTGAAGGGAATGCTAGTCACGTTTGAGGAGAGACCACTTTGCTCCTTATGGTGACAGATCGTTCCCTTGACCCATCCTGAAATGGCCCGTCTTGGGTTCCTCCGACGATTCTTGTTCGCTATTCTATTGTCCATCTTTTGTTTTTCGAGAGAGAGAGAGAGAGAGAGAGAGAGAGAGAGAGAGAGAGAGAGAGAGAGAGAGAGAGAGAGAGAGAGAGAGAGAGAGAGAGAGAGAGAGAGGTATGTCTGAACGAGAAAATTATGTGCAACTTTAATGGTAATTGATTTTGGTCCGTTTCTTTTTCTGCCCTTTTTTCTCTGCTTGTTTTCTCTCCTTTCTCCCCTTTCTCGCATTTCGTCTCATCATCCCTTTAACCCCTTGAGGCCCAGAACGTAACTTTCATTATCTGACTGCTATTAGACGATTTTTGATGAATATAAGCAATATTTTATAGATATGACCTATTTAGTATTCTTTTCCACTAGCTAATTGGGTATATTAAGTGACGTTTCGTAATTTCATGGCTAATAACAGACGATTTTACATATCAAAGGAAAGATCTGGGCGTGAAGAGTTACGTGTGAATCATTTGTTTCTCTATTTTTTTCGTGATTTTCTCTTGTAATTTCATACTACATCACTTTATGGCTCGTTTTATAGTTGTGTCTGTATTTTCTTCGCATTTTAACTGCATAAAAGTCAAAGTTCAGTGTTTTGTTGCGGTTATCAAAGCTGTTACAGAGGTTATATTTATTTATTTTTCTGTTCACATAGCGTCATCTTTCTTTTCATATATTTTACATGTCACCCTGAATATTATCTGATGATTTATATTGGGTTTTTTTGTGGTGTGTATTTGGGGATATGTGGAGAGAGAGAGAGAGAGAGAGAGAGAGAGAGAGAGAGAGAGAGAGAGAGAGAGAGAGAGAGAGAGAGAGAGCATTCCCTTGTCTCCTTAATCCCATGCTCTCCCCCTCTCTCTCTCTATCTCTCTCTCCCTCTCTTCCCTCTCTCTCTCTCTCTCTCTCTCTCTCTCTCTCTCTCTCTCTCTCTCTCTCTCTCTCTCTCTCTCTCTCTCTCTCTCTCTCTCTCTCTCGCGTGGGAATCATTAATTATACATTTTTTGGAAGGATTAGCTGTGAAGTAATAAAGGAGAAAGAAAATTGAATAGAGAATATAGCAACAATACGTGAGGAGGGAACAAAAGTAGTAGTAGTAGTAGTAGTAGTAGTAGTATAGTAGTAGTAGTAGTAGTAATAGTAGTAGTAGTAGTAGTAATAATAGTGGTAGTGGGTGGTAATAAGCATCATAACCAATATTACGTCCTCCGGCAGTAGTAGTTGTAGTAGTAGTAGTAGTAATAGTAGTAGTAGTAGTAGTAGTAGTAGTAGTAGTAGTAGTAGTAGTGGTAGTAGTAGTAGTAGTAGTAGTAGTAGTAGTAGTAGTAGTAGTAATAGTAGTAGTAGTAGTAGTGGTAGTGGTGGTAGTAGTAGTAGTAGTAGTAATAGTAGTAGTAGTAGTAGTAGTAGTAATAGGGGTAGTGGGTGGGTAATAAGCATCATAATCAAGGCTGCTGTCACCTCGTATGAAGGAAATTGTCAATATATCATTATTTCGACGTGTGTCCGACCCTACCACCCCATCTACTCACCCTTCCCCCACCCCCACCCATCCCCTTCACTCCCCCTCCCCCCACCTCCATCCACTCCCTTGCCCCCCCACTCCCTTGAACCCCTTCCCCCCACCCCACCTTCCATCCCCCTCACCTTCCATGCCCCACCTCCCCCCTTAGGCCAATACAGCGCAGTGCCCCGTCACCAAGGAAAATGGGACGCGGGGTATTGCTTATTGTGTTTCTACGTCACTTATTGATAGTTATTTTTTATTACTGATGTTTCTGTTGTTGTTATGATTTCTGTTGATATTATTTTCTTATTATTAGTCCTACTACGGCTATGTTGATGTAGTGTATTGTATTACTTCTATTGAACTATTTGACTTACTATAACTATTTTATTACCTACTTATTATCTACTTATATTACTTACTATTTGATCTATTTTGTTTCCTTCCTTGCTCTATAGTTTTCTTCTTTTTCCTTTACTCTCGTTTTTCTTTTACCTTCGACCTATTCATTAGTCTTGGGTTCCCTTGGCGTTTCTTATTTCCTATATATTATTTTATTTTCCCTCCGCCTCCTCCTCCTCCTCCTCCAGGTAGTTGTAGTTAGTATATTTCATACCCTATTTTTCTGCACTACGAAACTTCCGTGTTCCTATCTTCTTTTAAGGACATGGTATCATTTTCCAACTGTTTTCTTACAAGTAGTTGATAGTTAGTAGTATGTAGTTCAGCAGATACCCTCGTCATGGACCAATAGGTCTCCTGGTGTCTGTTATTCCTATGATATACGTATATGTAATTCCGTCCCTCGTCTGCCATCAGTCTCCTCGATGTCTGTTATTCCTATGTAATCCTATTCCTCCTCCTCCTCCTCCTCCTCCTCCTCCTCCTCCTCCTCCTCCTCCTCCTCCTCCTCCTCCTCCTCCTCTTCCTCCTCTCCTCCTCCTCCTCCTCCTCCCTCCTCCTCCTCCTCCTCCTCCCCTCCTCCTTCCTCCTCCTCCTCCTCCTTCTCTTCCTCCTCCTCCTCCTCCTCAAGTGAGCCAAATAACGCACGGACCTAGGAAAACAGATGAATGAGTAAAACGAAAGTTGAAGAGGAGAAGACACATGATAATTATAACCTAACAAAACTAGAACTCATGATAGCTTGTCTCATCTAACGCGAATCTTTGTCAAGCCTACTGTGTGTGTGTGTGTGTGTGTTGTGTGTGTGTGTGTGTGTGTGTGTGTGTGTGTGTGTGTGTGTGTGTGTGTGTGTTGTGTGTGTGTGTGTGTGTGTGTGTGTGGTAGTGGCTTAGGTGAAGGTGAAGGTGAAGGTGAAGAAAAATATGTACAATTACGCAGGAATCCCAAGCTGTAAAAGGGTCACTTTGTATCCCTTCTCGCTATAGCTTTGTATGGAAGACACGAACGACCAGGAGAGAGAGAGAGAGAGTGAGAGAGAGAGGGAGAGAAGAGAGAGAGAGAGAGAGAGAGAGAGAGAGAGGAGAGAGAGAGAGAGAGAGAGAGAGAGAGAGAGAGAGAGAGAGAGAGAGAGAGCCTGATGAATCAACCTTTGTTCATTCCTCATGCCAGGTTCTTCTGTTTTCTTTTTCGGTCGTGTATCTTTTATGTTTTATGTGTTTGTTTCATGCTCTCTCTCTCTCTCTCTCTCTCTCTCTCTCTCTCTCTCTCTCTCTCTCTCTCTCTCATCTTCTCTCTCTCTCTCTCTCTCTCTCCTCTCTCTCTCCTCTCCTCCTCTCTCTTCCTCTCTCTCCTCCTCTCTCTCTCTCATCTTCCACTCTCTCTCTCTCCTCTCCCTCTCTCCTCCACCACCTCACCATTATTACCTCTTCTTCCTAACCATTGTACTCATTTATCCTCATCTTCTCGCTCTCCTCTCTCCTATACGTCTTTTCCTTCCTCTTCTCCTTCCTTCCTTCCTTCCTTCCTATACTGGGTACTCCATTTACCTTCCTTCCCTTCCTTCCTATACGTGGGTCTCCATTTACCTTCCTTCCCTTCCTTCCTATACGTGGGTCCTCCATTTACCTTCCTTCCCTTCCTTCCTATACGTGGGTCCTCCATTTACCTTCCTTCCCTTCCTTCCTATACGTGGGTCCTCCATTTACCTTCCTTCCCTTCCTTCCTATACGTGGGTCCTCCATTTACCTTCCTTCCCTTCCTTCCTATACGTGGGTCCTCCATTTACCTTCCTTCCCTTCCTTCCTATACGTGGGTCCTCCATTTACCTTCCTTCCCTTCCTTCCTATACGTGGGTCCTCCATTTACCTTCCTTCCCTTCCTTCCTATACGTGGGTACTCCATTTACCTTCCTTCCCTTCCTTCCTATACGTGGGTACTCCATTTACCTTCCTTCCCTTCCTTCCTATACGTGGGTCCTCCTCCTTGCCTCCATCTGTCCCGCCATATGTGAGACCCCAAGAGACGAGTCAGAAAGGAACATTTTTCTCGAGTAGTTTAGCGAAGCGTTAAGCGGAGAAAATGCGGAAAATAGCTAAACTATTTGGGAATGTTGGAGACAGTGGAGGGGAGGGGAGGGGAGGAGGGCTAAGAGGTGTAAAGAGGGGACATTGTGTAGCAGGAGCAGCAATCCGGGTCTTGTATTGGTCTCCACGTGTAGTTCCTCCATGACACAAATAGACGCACCTAAAACATTTCCATATGTCCATTTTTTTTCATTATTTATAGTGGTATTATTTTCCGGTGTCAGTTTTATTTATTATGATTATGTAAATGAATAAATATCTATCTATATCTATCTATCTATCTATCTATCTATCTATCTATCTCTCTATATATATATATATCTATTTATCTATCTATCTATCTATCTATCTATCTATCTCTCTCTCTCTATATCTATCTATTTATCTATCTATCTATCTATCTATCTATCTATCTATCTATCTATCTATCTATCTATATTTATTTTCGTCAAATTCCATTTCGTCGTTCATTTCACTCAAAACTCAAGAACAGTCCGTTTTTTCTAAACTTCGTCCAACAACTTAAGACTTTCAAAAGAGGAGTATCTGGACATCTTCAAAGTTACGGAAACTTGTTACGAGATTCTCTTTCACTCTCCGTTGAACCACGTACTCGTTCGAGTTTATTTTAATTTATTTCATATATATTCTCGTCCTCCTTCCCGGGGACGTTTTTATATATATTATTTTTTCAGTGATGGCAAGGTCAGTTTTTTTTTTTTTAGTGATGGCAAGGTCAGTTTTTCTATATCTATATTCTCGTCCTCCTTCCCGGGGACGTCGAGGAGGTTGAGGATTGGTCCAAAGACCCTACAAGCAAGATAGGAAAGCAGGTGTTTCGGAGTGTGCTGTCGTGTTTGGACAACCGCTAGGTGGCAGCACCGGCGCTCGTAGTTTTATTGTATATATATATTAGTTGTCAATTCGCTGATTAGTATGCCTGTGTAGTGTAGTGGGTAGAGCGCCCAGCTGCGGCTCCGTGAGCCCGAGTTCAATTTCCACCAAGTAATGCTTTATTTCAGTAGATATTTTCATCATGTCTGATTGTGTATGTGTGTGAGTGTGTGTACTAAAAATTAATAGACTATTGATCTTGATGTCAGAGGAAGTAATAATTTGATTTAAATAAGTCTCAATCAACAGTTACATTGGACGCCACAGATGGCGCTCGTGTTACACATCACAAATTATGCTTAGGCTAGGGCAGAGGTCGGCAACCCAGAATTCTAGAAGAGCCAGTTTCCTCAAACTTGGCAGAAAAGCATTGCTGATGGAGCCGCAGTGTAAATTATGAATGAAAATTACGAAACAATAAAATGTTCCTCCTCCATAATACCATATGGGAGTTAAATATACCTTTAGACAAGATAATCAAATACATGTTGATAATAATACAAATAATAATAATAATAATGATAAGTAGCTACAAGAATTCATCCCAATATCTTCTTAGAGACCTAGGACCTAGGTCACATACACTATTGTACAGCGGCTATCTATGTCAGTATTTTATCTCCTATTTTTTTCTTTATGATAATGTGGATATTTTTCAGTTGTTGGCAGGAGCCGCACAAGTCTCTTGAAAGAGCCGCATGCGGCTCCGGAGCCGTAGGTTGCCGACCGCTGCCGCTAGGGCCTCAGCTTTCCTATCTTGCGTGTAGGGTCTTTGCCCTTCCCTATTGGCTACCAGCTAATGATCAAACTTGATACTTCTATTACATCATTCACAACACGTGAGTGTATTCCTGCATCACACACACAACCTCCAGCCTCCCGTCTCCCAGCAGGGTCCCCCAAGGCCGTCAGCCCCGCGCCCTGGAGGAAGCACTGCCAAGCGGTGGACCTTCGAACACGTGTTCCCAGAGTCCACAATGGCTTGCTGCAGCGCCTCCTTGGTCTGTCTGCCTTCCTTGCCGCACCGCCTCTCAAGGTTTCCCTCCTTCTCACCACTGCGAGGAAGGTGACCGAGTCGCCGTCAGATTGGAACCCTTGAGCTTGGAGTTGGCGTGTACAGCAGTGAAGATATAGATATATGAGTCGCCGTCAGATTGGAATTAACCCTTGAGCTTGGAGTTGGCGTGTATACAGTAGTGTACCAGAGCTTGGAGTTGGCGTGTACAGTAGTGAAGATATACAGATCCTTATTAGGATTTGTTGGTTTTATCTCAAAGAAATTTTTTTTATTCGGCGGGGCATGGTGTTTGACAGACTCTCGATAAAGTAAGTGAGAGAACGGTAGGGTTCCCCAATGGAGTGTCTTAAGAATCAATCCCCTAAGATGCAAAGCAGCCTTGAGGGTCCCCACGCGGCCTCTGGGCGACACATGAACACCCACCAGGAGGGCAAGGCGCGCCCCGCCCCGCGTCCCGCATCAACTGTAAGATGGGCACCGCGGCCAGGCGCCCCATCTGACAGGAGTGGCCGTGATGGCGGCGACTTCGGGATGCGCTACAGGCCTCACCTGGACAAGTATTTCCTGAAGCCTGAGCGCCAGCAGGCCGCCAAGCGCTCCCTGGAGGAGGAGTGGGATGAGGACGTGAAGAAGTGTTCGCATCCTCGTTGGCGGCGGGTAAACTTTCTTGGCGACACTTACTTCACGTGTGACAAGTGTGGCAGCCATCGGCGGCAGGCGGTGGAGCCGACCACCTTCAAGATGTCCCGCGACGAGGCCAGGGATTGGTTTGAGGAATGTTACCCTCAAGGAGCCTCTCCCTCCTCTCCCTGCCATGACGCTGAGCCGCTGAGGAACGAGTGTCTCATCAGCGAGCACCAGACCCTTGCCAGGCGTGAGCAGCCTCCTGTGAGCGTGGCCTAGGCGGTGAGCGCCGAGGACATGACTCAGAGCGAGGTGTACTGCCGCTTGTCAGCGCGGGTGCACGCCGCCACCCCGGTAGACAGCGAGGTACAGACACTCGCCCGCCGCTACACCGCCGCCCTGCAGGTGTTCGAGTCCCGCCTCACGCGTAACACTAATGCACGCAACAAGGAGGCTGCGCAGCGGCAACAACAGCAGCAGGAAGACTCCGAAGACAGTCTGGGTGAGAGTAAAGACAGCTTGAACAAAGGACGCCAAGGTTCAAAGAAAGTGTCTGTGCCTCGGCTGAAGGTGCGGGATATGGTGCTGGGTGGCTACTTCTATGCCAACGTTTCCTTGCAACGCAAGAACGTGTTCGTGGCCGGTGCAGTGTGGGATGAGCTGTGGCTGGTTCACCACAGGCTGCGGCTCATGTATCCCAGCCTGCCTCGCGACATGCCCACCATCACCTACCTGGAGGGCCTCATTCCGCGCCTCTTCCCGCGCCTCAGCCACGCCCAGACGGAGGTCCTCAAGGCCACAGCGCTGGACTGGATCTACACAGTGGCACGCCGCCAACCCACAACACCCAAGCGTTCACTGATCTGTTGCGCCTTGATCGCCATGGCGGCAGAAATAGGCCGCGGCTTGTCTGAAGAGGATGTGCGTTTCCTGCAAGACTTTGATGGCAAGTACAGTAAATGGCAAGAAGTGATCAGCATGTTTGGCCAGGTGGGTGACGAGGTTCTGCAGCGCGCACCGCAGCCCTTGCAACCCGAGGCGGAGCAATGGCTGGACGAGCAAGAGACAGCGCGGGAATGGACGACACGGAAAGAGGAACTAAACGGCGGACGCCATCATGAAGGCGACGCGAGGAAAGCAGGCAAGAGGAAAGCCGAGGGCGAGGAGCAGCCCGCGGCCAAAAGGCTCAAGAAGAAAACACACGTTGACGCAGAAAAAACTCTGCATTCCGGAAAACAACGAGACAGTGACGAGTTCATGAAGAAAAGGAAGAAAACTAAGAAATAGTGTAACACGACTTCCAAAATTTTGATCAGAAGTGAAGATTCCCCCTGGCAGGGTGCCTCGGAGTGCCGGCAGGGCGGCAGGGAGTGAGGAGCTTGTTTCACGACAGTCCTCGGGAAGCAGACTTCTCTCTATCACAACTGACTTTGCTATACCTTATTGCTTATAACTCTTACTGCATATTACTACTACATTACTCATATGACTAGTATTTTATCATGTCATTATGGTATATATTAACGTATTTTACTAACATTGATACTCTGGTTAATTATGTTTTGGTCACAAATCTCCGCCCCCACCCCCCCCTTTTTTTTTTTTTTTTTTTTTTTTTACATCACAAAGGTAACTAAGCTAACTGGCTAAGGGAAAAAAAGAGGATAAATTCTGCTTGCCGATTGTTGCTTAGATATTCCCCATCAATGTGTAGGGAGTCATCGGGGCTCAGTATATACAGGGCGACTTCATGTTGACATTACACTGGGGAACACTAAACTTTTTACAGAAACTCTCCCAATCAATCTAGTCCAGTGGTTCTTAACCTGGGTTCGATCGAACCCCAGGGGTTCGGTGAGCCAGTGTCAGGGGTTCGGCGAAGGCCTTGCGAAAAACATTGCAATATGGCTATTATTGTAATTCCAGATTATTCACCAGAGTAAACTATCGCGAAATTAACGTAAATTTAAGCAGCGCGGTGGAGGAAGTCATGTGTGGGCGTATATAAGTACGTGTGCTCACCCGCTTCTCTCACTTCCGAGCAGTGGCGTATACATATAAGGGAGGGGGGGGGGGGGGGGGCACGGCCTCCTTTTGCCATTGAATATCAAATTAGTTCAGTCCTGAGGTCTCAAAATGCCCTAAAAATGCTTTATTTTCAAACAATTTCCTGACCCCCTCCTCAGACTCCCCAGCTGTGGAGACTCGCTTCGCTCGCCCAACCCCGTCCTAAAACAATCCTGGATTCCCCTCTGTGCCTCCCCCACCCTTGCCGAGGACCTACGTACATATGCCACGGCTTCAGAGTCCATCCTTCCGTCCTTCCTTCCTTCCTTCATATTTAAGTTATTTTCCTAAATAACACTTGCATTTTGAGTAATTTTTCTCTTTATATTTTTCAATCAAATTAATTCAATTATTCTTATTAATATATATTTCTTGAGTTTTGAAGCAATTTTTCATTAATTTTTGTATTGATTTCCCCACCCCCATATTTAAGGGGTTCGGCCAGTGTGCGGAGGTTTTTGTTAGGGTTCGGTGCCTCTGAAAAGGTTAAGAACCACTGATCTAGTCCTTCAACCCTCTGTCCCTCCCCCCACCCCTCCACCCCTCACTCACTCACTCCCCCTTCCCTCCCCCAAACCCCCACCCCACTCACTCACTGTTCCTTCCCCTCCCCCACCCCCACCTCACTCTTCCCTCTCCCCCTGCACCATTCTTCACTCCAATCACTTGTTTCCCTTCCCTGGTTACACGACCTTTCGAGCGAATGACTTTTCGAGCGAAAGACTTTTCGAGCGAATGACTTCTCGAGCGGAGGACCATTCGAAATGCTATTCGAGCGGTAGGATAGCTAATCTATACACCATGGTATTAACATAAGGACTAGAATTCATTGTTATTGTATTTTAAAGAGATTTCGTCAGATGTTCTGGTTTAGATTGTTTTTAGTTTGAAATCTGATCCCACAAACAGCGACTGCCGTGCGCGCAGTCGCGGCCACTCCCGGACCAGTTTTGTTTATGACGTCTGCTTTATCTCGTTTTCTCATTATTGACTACTTTTGTCAATCGCCCCCACCCCCCCAAACCCCCCGGCAAGCTGCCACCTTGGTCAAATCACTGGACAAAATACGATCTAAAAGGAACAATAAGGTCCGCTCCGCCGTCGCCATCAGCACAGTCTAGACCGCAGGACGGGCGCCTCTCCCAGTCCCATCCCTCCCTCACGGACAGCAGCGAGGGTAGGTTGGGTTTAGCTTGGCTTTATTTTAAACTAAACCCAACCCGGCCTGACTGCTGTCCGTGAGGGAGGGCTTGGCCCGCGGTCTCTGACTGCGCTGGTGGCGACATCGGAGCCGCACCCATTCATTCCAATTAGACAATTTTTGTCCGTGATCCCGACCAAAGCAACAGCCCGCCAAGAGGCCCGAAGGCCAGCAGAAGACGTGTGTGACAAAAGATTAGGCCTTCATCTATCTAATAAACTGAGGAGGAGGAGGAGGAGGAGGAGAGGAGGAGGAGGAGGATGAGAGGAGTAGGAGAGGGAGGGAAGGAGGAGAGGAGGAGGAGGAGGAGAGGAGGAGGAGGAGGAATAGGAAGAGGAAAGGGAAGAAAGGAGAGGAAGACAGTGAGAGAAGAGTAGGAAAGAAGAAGAGAAAGGGGGGAAAAAAGGAGAGACAGGAGGAGATTTAATTAAGGGCATATTAGTGTCTACATTCTCGGTAAAAATGAATCACTATATATACTACTCCAACATACCCACCCCACCACCATTTTCCATACCTTTAACTAAACCACCATCATCATACATACTAAATCCTTGCCCCCCGCCCCCACATACCTACATTATCATGTCACTACACTGCCTGTCTAATTCTACTATCTCTACTCTTCTGTTTATGCCACCTCTGCTCTAACTCTACCTGCAAATTACTCGCATTCCTCACTGATTACCTTAACTTTCCCAAAAACTGAGGTGGAGAATCACAAAAAAAGGATTAATGGAAAAGAATAGATTTTGCGTGTAGGGTCTTTGGATTGGTCACCCCAGTCACAGGTTGGGGAGCGACCGTGACCACACACACCCTTTAGCCTCATTGGAAATACGTACATATTTGTTTGTATGCGTATATAACGTAATGGAGACGACCCACAACTGCCAAGCACCACGAACGCAAAGTCTGTCATATTTAGGAACGACCATGACGACACAAACCCTTTAGCGTCATTGGGAGGTCCGGAGCTAATGTAGACGAATCACGATACTATGATTGACATTGAGACTACGTAGATAACATGAATCACCTGTTAGTAACCACAACATCCCTTGGAAACACGTACATATTTGTTTGTATGCGTCTATAACGACATGGAGACAACCGACAACTGCCAATCAGCACGATCACAAAGTCTGTCACGTTGAGTCGAGGACGAGGTGGGCTGGGGCTGACAAGACCGAGGACGTCTTGAGGCAGAATGACATGCATGAATGGTGATATCAAGTCGTGTGTCGCAATTCATTTTTGGCATCGTAACTTTTCAAACTGTGTCTTATGAATACGAAATCTTCGGCCTCCCTTTGGAATAGCGAAATGATAAATGAGTTAGACTGTCATTACCTTCATACATAACTTTAAAACAAAACTTAACCACAGATAGATACAATAAAATACGAAAAGAACTAACTTTACACACACACACACACACACACACACACACACACACACACACACACACACACACACACACACACACAACACACACACACACACACACACACACACAACACACACACAAACACACACACACACACACACTGAAACACACAACACACACACAACACACACACACACACACACACACACACACACACACCACACACACACACACACACACACACACACACACACACACACACACACACACCACACGACCACACGACAACACACACACCAACACACACACACACACACACACACACACACTGAAACACACACACACACACACACACACACACACACACACACACACACACCACACCACACACACACACACACACACACACACACACCTTTTCATTGTACAGCCTCAAACTATTCCATCACTTTTATATTCACCCAAAATTCCTAGCGGCTCAGTGGAGTTGGCTGGCAATGGACTTAGTGGGGTAGCGTGGGAGGACAACATCGATAAATATGCAAATGGACTAACTTATGAGACGGGCTGTTGAATATGTACTCCGTTTTGCAACAAGACAGACAAGTTTACCGTGGGCGGGTGATCTGCGGGGACGTAGGCTACAGTACCTTTTCGTCATTCTTCGTTTCTCTTTTCCAAATCTTCAACTATTTCGTAAAGCTTCAGGTCTTCATTCATTACCAAATTTTAACCTCTTGAGACCCAGAACGTAATATCCATTGTAATTTGGGTCCCATCAGACGATTTTAATGAATACATAAGCAATATTTTATAGATATGACCTATTTAGTATCCTTATCCACTAGCTAATTCAGTTACTTTTCGTAATTGTATGGCTAACAACAGACAATTTTTATAGCAAAGGAAAGGTCTGGACGTGAAAGGGTTAACATTATCTCTCCCAGCTCTCCATCCCTCATCACCACTTACTACCATAGCCTCCATCATGCTATTCCAGTCGTTATTACTTCGTTCATCACGCCCTTACCACTATCCCTCAACACCTCTCTGGCCTTAATCACTTTCTTCCAGCCTCGACCACTTCTTTACCACCCTTGAAAGCCCTTCCCAGTCTTCAGCTTCATTTTTTTTACATCCTACCGTTATTTTCTAACCTTAATAACTTTTTTTAAGCCTTGAGTCTTAGGGGTGCCCTCAGTGGCGCCGCCAGGAAATTGACTGGGGTGGCCAAGGTTGGACACAGATCTAGTTAGGGTGGCCATGGCGTAACCGTTTCTATAAGTGGAAATTTTTCATTAAATCTATGACTCAGAACCTCAGGCCTCCCTCTATAGATCCGCCATTTGTTTTTTTCTCTCCCTATTGCTTTCCTTAACCCACGAGCGCATGCTGCCCGTTTAAATGGGCAGCATGCGCTCGTGGGTTAGGAGAAAAGCATGAGCTAAGTAGAAAGCCCGTCAGTGTTAGGGTTTTTTTCCACCACTGACACCGGCACAGCAGCGACACCGGCACAGCAGCCTTGTCTCCCCTCGTGAATCCAAGACGGAGAGGCAAATAGAAAAAATAAAGTACCATTTGTAGCTCTGCATTGTCACTGTCTGTATACGCACGCACATAATACTTAAGTCTACGCTCTAAGCCCGTACGTTTTCTCCAACATTCTTTTGTTAGGGAAGACGTCCAGAATATGTTGAAATTCCTCAGAGATGCCACCGTTCCAGCGGAGCGATCATACTCTCGGGTTTATTCGCGAATTTACATACACAGAGGCTATAACTCTGGCGTGAGTGCTGCGTCCCTTGCAGCACACAGACAGCACGGGACAACACGCATTGTCTGTGTGTGTGTGTGTGTGTGTGTGATGTAAAGGTTGCAGGGCTAGTATTGTGGTGGTGATGGTGGTGGAGGTGGTGGTGTACTGCGGGAAGAAGGACGGAGAGGCGAAGAAGAGTGTTGGTGGTGGAGGTGGTGACTTTCCTGAGACACAGATTGTAAAGGAAAAAGAATGCAGCAGGAAAAGGTGGAGGGTTAGGAATGGAAAAAAACCTGGGAGGAAAAGGAGTAAGAGGGTTAATAGGAGGGGAGGGAGGCATGTAAGTGGCTGCCTCATTATAAATTTCTACCCGAGTTGCAGCTCTCATAATCTTGGACGTAGTTAACCTCAGACATGCTCCCGTGCGGCTGCTGAGAGAGAGAGAGAGAGAGAGAGAGAGAGAGAGAGAGAGAGAGAGAGAGAGAGAGAGAGAGAGAGAGAGAGAGAGGAGAGAGAGAAAAAAAATTGAGAGAGAGAAAGAAGAAGAGAGAGAGACGAGAGAGAAAGAAAGAAAGAAAGAGAAAAAAGAGAGAGAGAAGAGAGAGATGGAGAGAGAGAGAGAAAGAAAGAAAAAAGAAAGAAAGAAAGAAAGAAAGAAGAGAGAAAAGAAAAAAAGAAAGGAGAAGAGAGGAAAAAAAAGAAAAAGAAAAAGAGAAAAAAGGAGAAAGAAAAGAGAGAAAGAAGAGAGAGAGAGAGAAAGAGAGAGAGAGAGAGAGAGAGAGAGAGAAGAGGAGAAGAGAGAGAGAGAGAGAGAAAGAGAAAGAGAGAGAGAGAGAGAGAGAGAGACAGAGAAAGAAAGAAAAAGAAAAATATAAATGAAAAATAGAACTTGAAGAGAAAAAAGAATTTAAAAGAAACCAAAGCGCAGAGAGCAGAAGTAATATTCACTGACCCATGCCATAGAATTTGTAAAGTCGAGAGAGAAGAAGGAGAAGAGAAGATTTAGAGAGATAAGAAGAGACGAGAAAGAGAAAGAGAGAGAGAGAGAGAGAGAGAGACACGAGAAAGAAAGAAACTAAGAAAAGAATATAAATGAAAATCTTCCAGCAACTTTTTGGGAAAGATTTTTTAAAGAAACCTAATCGTCGACTATTTTTTCCTCTCATCTATTTTTTTTTTCTACTCAGATTCTAAAAACTATTCAATCCATTTTTTCCCCTTTTCTTTTCTTTTGTTTCAGTGTTTTATGCTTCTTTCGATCGCAAAAGGTGATTATTAACTCCCTTCACTCTGTACCTCCTCCCTATCTCTGCTCTCACCCTTATATTTTTTTAATGAGTTACTTGGATATACGTAAAGTAAGGTAAAAACTCAGCCATTCCTGGAATATCATCAAAAGGCTGAGAACGTTGAAAGTGAAGATGTAAGAGGATTTAAGGAGATAGGGAGGATGAGGAGTGAAGGGGGATAGAGGAGAAGGAAGAGGAGAGAGGGAATAAAGAGGAAGAGGAGAGAGGAAGAGAAGAGAGGGAGGAAGAGAGAGGGAGGAAGGAAGAGGAGAGAGGAAGGAAGAGAGAGGGAGGGAGGTAGGCAGAGGAGAGAGGGAGAGGAGAGAGGAAGGAAGAGAAGAGAGGGAGGAAGAGGAGAGAAGGAGGAAGAGGAGAGAGGGAAGAAGGAAGAGGAGAGAGGGATGAAGGAAGAGGAGAGAGGAAGGAAGAGGAGAGAGGAAGGAAGAGAGAGGGAAAGAGGTAGGAAGAGGAGAGAGGGAGAGGAGAGAGGAAGGAAGAGGAGAGAGGGATGAAGGAAGAGAGAGGGAGGCAGGAAGAGGAGAGAGGGAGGAAGAGAAAGGAAGGAAGAGGAGAGAGGGAGGAAGAGGAGAGAGGGAGGAAGAGGAGAGAGGAAGGAAGAGGAGAGAGGGAGGAAGAGGAGAGAGGAAGGAAGAGAGAGGGAGGAAGGTATAAAAGTTGTTAGGAGGCTCGCGAGAGGAGTACTGAAGGCATGTAAAGAGAGTAACTTAATTAAAGCATAATGACTAATTCTGTAGTGATGGAAGATGAAAAAACATGTACTTGGTATTAATAAGAGATGAGCAGTGAGTACGGAAAAGGAATTTAGGAGGAAGGAAGAATTGATAATGATGAGATAGAAGATAATGATAATGATGAGATAGAAGATAATGATAATGATGAGATAGAAGATAATGATAAAGATGTAGATAGATAGATGTAGATAATGATGAGATAGAAGATAATGATAATGATGAGATAGAAGATAATGATAAAGATGTAGATAGATAGATGTAGATAATGATGAGATAGAAGATAATGATAATGATGAGATAGAAGATAATGATAATGACGTAGATAGATAGATGTAGATAATGATGAGATAGAAGATAATGATAATGATGAGATAGAAGATAATGATAATGACGTAGATAGATAGATGTAGATAATGATGAGATAGAAGATAATGATAATGATGAGATAGAAGATAATGATAAAGATGTAGATAGATAGATGTAGATAATGATGAGATAGAAGATAATGATAATGATGAGATAGAAGATAATGATAAAGATGTAGATAGATAGATGTAGATAATGATGAGATAGAAGATAATGATAATGATGAGATAGAAGATAATGATAATGATGTAGATAGATAGATGTAGATAATGATGTTGATATAATAAATGATGAGATGTATGAGCTCAGAGAGAATGAGACGAAGATGCAATGGAATATTATAGAGAATAGATATATGACATTAATAGATAAAAGCTGGAAAAAAACACTTTGAGGATGAAAAGATACTCAAATTTTTATATATACATCTTACCTTTTTTGTTTTTAGCCAAGAGCCTTTCTAGCCTCTCTAAAGAGTAATTAAGTCAAATAGCTTTTTTTCCTTCCAACCCTCGAGTAGATCAAAGAAAAATCCGTACAGCCAACATATAAAAAAAGGACTTCATTTTCTCTTCCTTATTTTCTGGTTGGCACCGTAGATGAAAAATTTGTGAACGCTAATTAACAAATGTGAATTCGAGAAGACGAGATTTCACGCCGGTTCATCAGATAGACAAATAAAAAAGTTCCTTATTTTTATCAAGTTTCAAAGACCAAAGTAAATAACAGAACCGGGTACATATCTCTCTCTCTCTCTCTCTCTCTCTCTCTCTCTCTCTCTCTCTCTCTCTCTCTCTCTCTCTCTCTCTCTCTCTCTCTCTCTCTCTCTCTCTCTCTCTCTCTCTCTCTCTCTCTCTCTCTCTCTCTCTCTCTCTCTCTCTCTCTCTCTCTCTCTCTCTCTCTCTCTCTCTCTCTCTCTCTCTCTCTCTCTCTCATTCACATTTCAGTCACTAATGATTAAAGTTCCTTTGCTATTTATATATAATTTCTTTCATTCATTCTTCAGTAATATAGTGGTTTTTTATTCACTAAGATGCAACGTTGTGTTCTTTCCACCTTTATCAAGACTTCATATTCATCCCCTTTTTTAATCTTCGTGTTTGAACGGATTTCCATTTTCGGATACCAGATAATTTCCTGATCCTTACTGATATCAAGAAGAGTGTTTTTCCCTTCCCTCTCTCTCTCTCTCTCTCTCTCATTTTTTTCTTAAGTATCTCAGTAAATATTCAGTGCTGCTTCAGATGGTTAAAAAAAATTGCTTTGAGATTACCCACGCATCTTCGCCATCCGCAAAATAAGGCATTAACCTTACAAAATTCCGACAGGTAGAAGGATACACAGCCTCAGGTCCTCCTTCAGTAGCTATTCCCTTCCCCCTTCCCCTCGTGTTCCTCGTATGTACCTACTTCCTTCCTTTCCTGCTTCTCTCTCTCTTTCTCTACTTCCCTTCCCTCTTTCCTTGCCTCATGCATCTCTTACCACACGAATAATGCATGTCTTGCCCTGAGCAGACCTGGTACAAGCTCTCTCTCTCTCTCTCTCTCTCTCTCTCTCTCTCTCTCTCTCTCTCTCTCTCTCTCTCTCTCTCCGTCCCTGCGCATTCGGTCAGCGGTTCGAGTCCGCCTAGTTCGTGCTGACGTGGTGGCGCTTTGTATAGTCAATAACCTTGTAGTTGGTACTTGCAAAGTGTCTAGATAGGATGAAAATCTTATCTTATCTTATCTCTCTCTCTCTCTCTCTCTCTCTCTCTCTCTCTCTCTCTCTCTCTCTCTCTCTCTCTCTCTCTCTCTCTCTCTCTCTCTCTCTCTCTCTCTCTCTCTCTCTCTCTCTCTCTCTCTCTCTCTCTCTCTCTCTCTCTCTCTCTCTCTCACTCTTACTCAACTTTTTTACTTCGAGACCTTCCCATTTTTCTTCTCCTTCCATAATCACTTCATATTTCCTCCCTTCCATCCTAGCTAGCTTTCTTTTCCTTTTTACGTATTCCTCTCCTTCCCTTCCCTTTTTCATCCTTCTGTACGTGATCTCTCAATTCTTTTCCTCATATTTATGTTACAAGACGTGTTTCTTTTTTGGGTATTTCTCCTTCCCTCACTGTATGACCTATGGATTTCTCTCCCCTTTCTTATTTACGTGATGTATTTTTTTCTTCTTTCTTAGATACGTGATGTATTTTTATCTTCTTTTTTATTACGTGATGTATTTTTATCTTCTTTCTTATATACGTGATGTATTTTTCTCTTCTTTCTTATATACGTGATGTATTTTACTCTTCTTTCTTATTTACATGATGTATTTTACTCTTCTTTCTTATATACGTGATGTATTTTTATCTTCTTTTTTACTTACGTGATGTATTTTTCTCTTCTTTCTTAGATACGTGATGTATTTTACTCTTCTTTCTTATTAACGTGATGTATTTTACTCTTCTTTCTTATTTACGTGATGTATTTTACTCTCCTTTCTTATTTACATGATGTATTTTACTCTTCTTTCTTATTTACATGATGTATTTTACTCTTCTTTCTTATTTACATGATGTATTTTACTCTTCTTTCTTAGATACGTGATGTATTTTACTCTTCTTTCTTATTTACGTGATGTATTTTACTCTTCTTTCTTAGATACGTGATGTATTTTACTCTTCTTTCTTAGATACGTGATGTATTTTACTCTTCTTTCTTAGATACGTGATGTATTTTACTCTTCTTTCTTATTAACGTGATGTATTTTACTCTTCTTTCTTATTAACGTGATGTATTTTACTCTTCTTTTTTACTTACGTGATGTATTTTTATCTTCTTTCTTATTAACGTGATGTATTTTACTCTTCTTTCTTATTAACGTGATGTATTTTACTCTTCTTTCTTATTTACGTGATGTATTTTACTCTTCTTTCTTATTAACGTGATGTATTTTACTCTTCTTTCTTATTTACGTGATGTATTTTACTCTTCTTTCTTATTAATGTGATGTATTTTTCTCTTCTTTCTTAGATACGTGATGTATTTTACTCTTCTTTCTTATTTACGTGATGTATTTTACTCTTCTTTCTTATTAACGTGATGTATTTCTCTCTTCTTTCTTATTAACGTGATGTATTTCTCTCTTCTTTCTTATTTACGTGATGTATTTTACTCTTCTTTCTTATTAACGTGATGTATTTTACTCTTCTTTCTTATTAACGTGATGTATTTTACTCTTCTTTCTTATTTACGTGATGTATTTTACTCTTCTTTCTTATTAACGTGATGTATTTTACTCTTCTTTCTTATTAACGTGATGTATTTTAATCTTCTTTCTTATTAACGTGATGTATTTTACTCTTCTTTCTTATTAACGTGATGTATTTTACTCTTCTTTCTTATTTACGTGATGTATTTCTCTCTTCTTTCTTATTTACGTGATGTATTTCTCTCTTCTTTCTTATTTACGTGATGTATTTTTCTCTTCTTTCTTATTAACGTGATGTATTTTTTCACTTCTTTCTTATTTACGTGATGTATTTTTTCACTTCTTTCTTATTAACGTGATGTTTTTTTTCACTTCTTTCTTATTTACGTGATGTATTTTTTCACTTCTTTCTTATTTACGTGATGTATTTTTCTCTTCTTTCTTATATACGTGGGGTTTTTTCTGCCTAGTCGACTGATAAAACTACCATTAAGTCCTTTGAGGGTATATAGGACTTCATAGGGACTGGCAACTAAGCGGACTTTGTGTTACCTCTTTTTTTGTGCCCTTGGCCAGTCCTTTGTGATGTAGAAGAAAAAAAACTTAGTAGGTCATAATACCCTTAACATATGCATATTTGACCCTTTATATTCTACAGGTCATTATATAAGGTCAGGTCGTTATATTCTTTATATTATGTAGGTCTAGAGAGAGACAGTCATGGTCTTTACGGAGCAGCATAAGGAAAAATATCGACGGTGCTGGATTAATGATATATGAATTAATTACCTACATTTAAAAGTGAAGGAAATGTCTGAAATCCTTGTCTATTTCTCTCCAATTTATCTCTTATTTTCTTTCTTTCTCTGTCTCTAAATCAGGTAAAAAAGTTCTTGAATTCCTGGTTATTAGTCAAAGTGAAGGAAATGTCTTAAATCCTTGTCTGTTTCCCTCCTATTTTCTTTCTTTCTGTCTCTAAATCTGGTAATATACAGCACCAGATAGTAATATAAGTCTTTGCATAAACTCGTCTTGTCAGTTTTATATTCTCTGTTTTCTAAAATCATTCAGTCTAACAAAATATACGAAAGTTTTATTCAGCATTACACATACGAGTTATTTTTTTCAAATTCTGCATACAAATTATTTTAGATATATTCAGTGACCCTGATTTGACACGTGTAAACTGATAAGTATTTTGTTGTTTAAGTATAGGAAGCTTTTTTTATCGCTTGCTTGTTTACTTGAGAGAGAAAATAAAATCAATCTATTTTCAGCCTAGAAATATGACCTGCGCATCCATATTTACGAAACACATGGCAGAAGAAAAATACAACTTTTCTCTCATATTTAAATCACATTGACCTTCATGATCCTTCACAACAACACCTATTTGTCTTTGCTGCCGGGAGAAGGAGAGTTTGAGGTGCTATTTCCATCTCCTTTACCCCTTCTTCCTTCCCTCCCTTGCATACCACAGTCACATGAACAACCTTCTTCCCAACCTTCCTGAACAACCTTCCCGAACAACCTTCTTTCCAACCTTCCTGAACAACCTTCCTGAACAACCTTCTTGCCAACCTTCCTGAACAACCTTCCTGAACAACCTTCCCGAACAACCTTCCTGAACAACCTTCCTGAACAACCTTCCCGAACAACCTTCTTTCCAACCTTCCTGAACAACCTTCCTGAACAACCTTCTTTCCAACCTTCCTGAACAACCTTCCTGAACAACCTTCTTTCCAACCTTCCTGAACAACCTTCTTTCCAACCTTCCTGAACAACCTTCCTGAACAACTTTCCTGAACAACCTTCCTGAACAACCTTCCTGAACAACCTTCCTGAACAACCTTCTTTCCAACCTTCCTGAACAACCTTCCTGAACAGCCTTCCTGAACAACCTTCCCGAACAACCTTCTTTCCAACCTTCCTGAACAACCTTCCTGAACAACCTTCTTTCCAACCTTCCTGAACAACCTTCCTGAACAACCTTCCTGAACAACCTTCCTGAACAACCATCTTTCCAACCTTCCTGAACAACCTTCTTCAACAACCTTCCTGAACAACCTTCTTTCCAACCTTCCTGAACAACCTTCTTTCCAACCTTCCTGAACAACCTTCCTGAACAACCTTCTTTCCAACCTTCCTGAACAACCTTCCTGAACAACCTTCCTTGACCAACCCTTGCAAAATTTGCCATATTTTTTAAAAATAGATCTGCCTGAAAATTAGTTCCTAGCAGTTTTCGGGCATGCTGAACACGAATCTGGAGTCAGTTTTTAGTTACAATGATTAGAAGTCCCCATTTCAGCTAATTCACAATGACATGATACTTCCAGATATTCCTTGAAAACCATAAATTAGACAATACTTACTACATGACATAATAATATGATAGGCATTGCTAGATTAATCATTACTTCAATACAATGATTAGTGTTGGTATTAGTATTATTAATCCCTATTTGAGCCACCCATGCCATTGTCATTATAAAAACCTAGGAATACTATATCAATCCTGTGGAACTTTTAATGCCCTCCCCTGACTACTGTAGGATACGTGAAGGAGCGAAGAGGCCCGTGAAGGACTCTGAAGGATTGTATACAAAGCGAAGGATACTTTAAAAACAAGTTCTTCCTACCCCCATTTCCTCTCCTCCCTTTCTTCTCCTCCTTCCTCCTCCTCCTCTCCTCCCTTCCTTGTCCCACCTCCTTCCTTCTCCTCCCCCTCTCCCCTCCTTCCTCCTCCTCGTCCCTCCTTCCCCTCCCCCCCTTCCTCCTCTTCTCCCCTTCTTCCTCCTCCCCCTCCCGCCTTCTTCCTCCGCCTATCGTATTAATACGATAATTATCATATATCAGATCACGCTAGGCAGCCGCGGCACGCACCGAATGGGAGAGGTCGGACTCCCACTAGTAAGGCTAAGGATAATTCAAACTTGCTCGAATTATAGATAGTAATTGAAAAATTCGAACTGCCCTGCAACAGGTCGAATTATCCGAAGTTTGAATTATACGGGTTCGATTTAGAGAGGGTTTACTGTACGATGCATACTTCAGAGGGGCGGCCCTGTAAATACACACATGGCGACGGGGAACTCGAACAGTGGAGGGTGTGTGAAGGGGCGAGAGGAAGGGATGGGAGGAAACGAGAGGGATATTAATGAAGAGGATGGTTGGGAGCTTGATGAGAGAGAGAGAGAGAGAGAGAGAGAGAGGAGAGAGAGAGAGAGAGAGAGAGAGAGAGAGAGAGAGAGAGAGAGAGAGAGAGAGAGAGAGAGAGAGAGAGAGAGAGAAAGAAGCGTGCTTAAGTAGGGGTAAAAGGGAGTCTCCGTGTCCTCCCCTCCTCCCCGGCCAAGAGGCACAAACAAACCCTCATCAAAGGCAGGATCAGCGTGATCTTGGGCGTGCTTACAGGGTCGATGGAATCATTTTCTCTATTTTTTCTTCGTATTTTTTCATCGCATAGTGTATAGAGGGGAGGAGGGAGGGAGGGAGGGAGGGAGGGAGGGGAAAAGGAGGAGGATGAAAGGGGGGAGGGAGGTATAGATGAGGGGGACAGGAGGAATGGAGGTACAGAGAAGGGGGATGAAGGGAGGGGATGAAGTAATTTTTTTAACAAGTTTCATGTTTGTATCCTTCAAAAATATGTCAATTAGCAAGTTATTAATCTTGAAAGTAATTATAAGGATTGCATTAATAACGATAATGGTAATGATAATAATAATAATGATATTGATAATAACAATAATAATAATATAATGCAATGATGCATATACGTCTACGGAGTTAGTGAAACATGGCACAGCGTCACCGCAGAGTTTTCCCTCCATACCTGCTTTCGGTACCGCCCTTCCCAGGCATCACTTATAGAAACAAAAGAGAACTCCGAGAGCACTTACCTCCAATAAGGATGAATAACAGTAAAGGAAAAAAAGGGGGCATACGCTAAGCTGCGCGTGGCCTCGGTGCTCATCTCCGTCGCATTGCCCCTTGAGTCTGTGGTGGGTGAGAACCCGCTACCCCGGGACACAGGGCTAGTAGTAATAGTAACAATAGTAATAGTAGTAATAATAGTATTAATAATAATAGTAATAATAGTAGTATAATAGTTGCATTAATAATAATATTGACAGTGGTAATAAGAGCGATGGTAAAAGTAATGATATATATTCATGCAAATGGGTTTTTTTCCCAAATGCGTGGGGTGGCGCAACATAAATCAGATTTCTCACTGACAAATAATAAAAGATAGTTCGTTTGCAAATGAGGATAGCAGTAATGATAATAGTAATAAGTTGAGCAACAATAATGTAGTAATGATAATAATCCCTTTCTCCTACTCCTATAAGAAAAAATATAGAGAGGTAACATTATGAAATTATTACTCTATTAACATTATTAAGCACACACACACACACACAGGACATTACCTAACACTATTATATTTTAGAGTCACCGCGCGCTGCATAACACCGTGAGGCTGTGATGGCAACAGTTGGGTAATGGAGGCAAAGGTCGTAATATGCCGCGTCGGAGAATGTGATGATACCGGTGGCTATACAGTGGTGATGATGTGGTAGTGATGACAGTAGTGGTTTAATAGCGGTGTGGTGGTGATGTCAGTGTGTGTGTTGTGAAGGTATGGTGGTGATGACAGTAGTGGTGTAATAGTGGTGTGGTGGTGATGACAGTAGTGGTGTAATAGTGGTGTTGTGGTGATGACAGTAGTGGTGTAATAGTGGTGTGGTGGTGATGACAGTAGTGGTGTAATAGTGGTGTGGTGGTGATGACAGTAGTGGTGTAATAGTAGTGTTGTGGTGATGACAGTGTGTGTGTTGTGAAGGTATGGTGGTGATGACAGTAGTGGTGTAATAGTGGTGTGGTGGTGATGACAGTAGTGGTGTAATAGTGGTGTGGTGGTGATGACGTAGTGTGTAATAGTGTTGGGTGATGCAGTAGTAGTGTAGTGTGGGTTGTGGTGATGACAGTAGTGGTGTAATAGTGGTGTGGTGGTGATGACAGTAGTGGTGTAATAGTGGTGTGGTGGTGATGACAGTAGTGGTGTAATAGTGGTGTGGTGGTGATGACAGTAGTGGTGTAATAGTGGTGTGGTGGTGATGACAGTAGTGGTGTAATAGTGGTGTGGTGGTGATGGCAGTAGTGGTGTGGTGGTGATGGCAGTAGTGGTGTAATAGTGGTGTGGTGGTGATGACAGTAGTGGTGTAATAGTGGTGTGGTGGTGATGACAGTAGTGGTGTAATAGTGGTGTGGTGGTGATGACAGTAGTGGTGTAGTAGTGGTGTTGTGGTGATGACAGTAGTGGTGTAATAGTGGTGTTGTGGTGATGACAGTAGTGGTGTAATAGTGGTGTGTGATGACAGTAGTGGTGTTGTGGTGATGACAGTAGTGGTGTAGTAGTGGTGTTGTGGTGATGACAGTGTGTGTGTAATAGTGGTGTGGTGGTTTGATGGCAGTAGTGGTGTAATAGTGGTGTGGTGGTGATGGCAGTGTGTGTTGTGAAGGTATGGTGGTGGCGATAATGGATGATGGCGGAAAGTTTAATATGACTCCCTGGTGGCTTCATACCGCGGTTCGATCACCATCAATCTTATATCACTGTTTTCATGACATGGGAGGCACATAGGAACAGGTATACAGGGGGCGAAAATACGAAAATATCCCTCCAATACCCCACACACACACACCTCTCCTCACCTCCACCTATTCTTCATTCCTTATATTTCCCTGGTGCGTTCTTCTTTCACACCTCAGCGACTTGGTCTATCTTCCGTCGTGCCAGGAGAGAGGGAAAGGAAGTAGAGAGAAGAGAGGAACAGAAGGGGAAAGGGAAACTCTCTCTCTCTCTCTCTCTCTCTCTCTCTCTCTCTCTCTCTCTCTCTCTCTCTCTCTCTCTCTCTCTCTCTCTCTCTCTCATTCTTCCTCTTTCTACCTCCTCCTATCTTTCTCCTACATTCTCTGTCTCCCTCTCTTTTTCTATCTCTCTCAATCTCATTCTACTTCTCTCTTCCTTTTCCTATCTCCTTCCTTCCTTCCTTCCTTTCTTCCTCCTCCTCTCCTTCCCTATTCCTTCCTTACTTCCATTTCTCACTCCCTTATAAGTTTCCTTCTCTTCTCTCTCTCTCTTCTCTCTCTCTTCTCTCTCTCTCTCTCTCTCTCTCTCTCTCTCTCTCTCTCTCTCTCTCTCTCTCTCTCTCTCTCTCTCTCTCTCTCTTTCACAAGCACAGGAATCAGCTTGTATCCTCACAGCACCTCCCTCTCATACAAAATTTGATAAGGCATCGGCCATAACATGAATCTGGAGCATGTTTACTCATCTTGCTTGGCGAGACACAATAATCATAAATTCCAGATTGAAAAGAAATTCATGTTGTTGATAAAGGTTTACGTTGTCATAATGTGTGAAATCAATTTTCTTGTTGACACTAAGTGGTTGGGAAGATGGAAGAGGATCCCATGCTGCTGCTCTTCTCTTCTCTTCCTCCTTTCTCTCTTTTTCTCACACTCTCTGTCTCTCTCTCTCTCTTCACATACACACACATGCACACAAAATACAATAATTACCTTGTTTTACGTTTGATTTTATTTGTGATAATTATCATCACTTATCAGAACCATATTTGCCATATTTTTGTCACAAATTTTGAAATTGTCAGTCTTGGTTAAAATAAATGTTGTAAATTCATTTAAAGTCTTACAGTGTCCCACAAAAGCTCGAAAGAGAAAGTTTCCTATATTTCACAGAACACGAAATTGAGGTTTCGTATGCAGGGAAAACTTTGTCAGACATCGAATGGCCGCGTCTCTTTGCCGTTCATGTACGTTAGCGCCACTCGACTTTAGAACTTTCGGTGACGTGAGCGTCATATTTCAAAAACTGGTAACCTCTCTTTTTCAGTCTGTAAAGGGGCGCGGGAGAAAATGACTACATGGCAATTTAGGGTAGCCCTTCACTCATATCCACGGATAGATTTGAATGATCTAAAGGGTCCAGTGTTTGACATAATGTCAGAAGAATGATTATAATCTCACCGACCGCTCATTGTTTTGGCTTATAAAACGGTTGTGTTCGTTCTACACTTTGTATTCTACTGTGCTAATGCGCGATGCCTGGGAAATATACAAGCCATGATGACAGTACGAGTAATAGAGTTGCATGAGAATGATTAAACAAATCGAGAAATAAGCCGTATAACTGGTGTCAACGAAAAGACAGTGAGTGTGTTGGTGAAGAAATGGCGCGGTGAGGGATGCCAGGATATCCCTCACCACAAACATGGGGGTGGACCAGCCAAAAAAGTTTCTAACAATACTTTACATATTATCAAAAGACAGTTGTATATAAATCCTCAGTTTACTGTCTTTTGATAATATGTAAAGTATTGTTAGAAACTTTTTTGGCTGGTCCACCCCATGTTTGTGGTGAGGATATCCTGACATCCCTCACCGCGCCATTTCTTCACCAACACACTCACTGTCTTTTCGTTGACACCAGTTATACGGCTTATTTCTCGATTTGTTTCATCATTCTCATGCAACTCTATTACTCGTACTATGTCATCATGGCTTGTATATTTCCCAGGCATCGCGCATTAGCACAGTAGAATACAAAGTGTAGAACGAACACAACCGTTTTATAAGCCAAAACAATGAGCGGTCGGTGAGATAATCCTCCTTCTAACAATATTTTGTCAAACACTGGACCCTTTAAATAATTCAAATCTATCCGTGGAGATGAGTGAGGGGCTACCCTAAGTTGCCATGTAGTCATTTTCTCCCGGGCCCCTTTACAGACTCTGAAAAAGGGATGTTACCAGTTTTTGAAATATGACGCTCACGTCACAGAAAGTTCTAAAGTCGAGTGGCGCTAACTGTACTGTAGGTTACTAATTAGCCAGAATTTGACATGAAGTTAGTTGGCAAAAGTGGTATGTTGCGATGTAAGACAGTCAGTCGAGGAACCGTCCTAGGACTGCTTTGGGTTCAACAGACGAGGAGTTGTGAGAAGGTTATTAATGCATTCTGTGGTAAAAACACACAAAAAAAAACCACGAGGTTTTAGCCATGCATTCCCCCAAAATATCCTATAAAATATTCCGATGTGGATGACACTTACCTTGAAGCTTAGAAGTTAAAGACCTTTGATGTCCTTCATGACATCACAGTGTGATGTCCTTCATGACATCACAGTGTGATGTCCTTCATGACATCACACATCAGCACTAGAATTCAAACCTGTTACACTACTGCTAGAAATAAGGAATTTTAGCCACTGACCCACCACAAAATACACATTAGGTTTGTTGGTTATTACCTAATGTCAGGATAATAGGAAAGTACAAAAGGTAAGCACAGTTATACAAACAGAACTAAAAGAGTTGAAGTATAGAAACCAGAATGCATGAAAGGATGTAATGTTTAAGAAAATGAAGTTATTGGTTCTCATAGAATGTATAATTATTACTCAATCATACAATATACTTAAACAATAGTGTAGTGGCATTATTACAAACCTTAAGTTATCAATAATGATAAAAAAAATTCCATATGTATATAGGGGTATCAACATATATTTTTATTTTTAGTTTGCTGTACCTTCAGCCATTTTCCTCAGGAGGCTCCAGGTTCTCTTACATGTTCTCTGCTCTGATACTGCAGTTTTCTGTATGACTTACATGTTCTCTGCTCTGATACTGCAGTTTTCTGTATGACTTACATGTTCTCTGCTCTGATACTGCTGCTTTCTGTATGACTTACATGTTCTCTGCTCTGATACTGCTGCTTTCTGTATGACTTACATGTTCTGTGCTCTAATGCTGCTGCTTTCTGTATGACTCTTACATGTTCTCTGCTCTAATGCTGCTGTTTTCTATATGACTAATCTGCTTACATTTACCAAATTGTATATTTTTTCTTTTGCCCACAAACAGCAAAGTTACACTATTCTATCCGACTCCTGCTTTCTTCTCTTTCTTTTTCACACATTTCTTCCTACTTTCTATCAATATTTTCCTATCATGAATAATAATATGCAGGGAATGGACCTTCAATTTCTTCATTATATAATATCAAATTTTATGTACATTACTACAATACATATTCAATATACAATACATTACATCTACAGTAATATTATCTGCTTCACACTGTCACTGTTTTTTTCTGTCAAATGGATCTGACCACACTTTCATATCTGTAAAGAGAGACATGAATTAATTGGACAGAAATCTTTGCATACCTGCTATCACTGCAAGGCACTCTCCCATCTACATAGCATTGCTTTTACAGTATAAATAGCTTTGGAAATCTTTACGTATAGAATAATGAACCCAAATGTTGTTGATGCACTGGATCAAATAAATGATATTCAGGAAAAAAAATATCAATGAGGAACTTGAACATAAACTAAAACTAATGTCAGTATCTTTCACTTTGCCCTCCACCTCACCATAGACTATAGTTTAGTGTATAATATAGACTATAGTTTAGTGTATATAGACTATAGTTTAGTGTATAATATAGACTATAGTTTAGTGTATATAGACTATAGTTTAGTGTATAATATAGATTATAGTTTAGTGTATAGTTTAGTGTATATAGACTATAGTTTATTGTATAATATAGACTATAGTTTAGTGTATAATATAGACTATAGTTTAGTGTATAATATAGACTATAGTTTAGTGTATAATATAGACTATAGTTTAGTGTATATAGACTATAGTTTAGTGTATAATATTGACTATAGTTTAGTGTATAATATAGACTATAGTTTAGTGTATATAGACTATAGTTTAGTGTATAATATAGACTATAGTTTAGTGTATAATATAGACTATAGTTTAGTGTATAATATAGACTATAGTTTAGTGTATAATATAGACTATAGTTTAGTGTATAATATAGACTATAGTTTAGTGTATAATATAGACTATAGTTTAGTGTATAATATAGACTATAGTTTAGTGTATAATATAGACTATAGTTTAGTGTATAATATAGACTATAGTTTAGTGTATAGTTTAGTGTATATAGACTATAGTTTAGTGTATAATATAGACTATAGTTTAGTGTATATAGACTATAGTTTAGTGTATAATATAGACTAGTTTAGTGTATAGTTTAGTGTATATAGACTATAGTTTAGTGTATAATATAGACTAGTTTAGTGTATAGTTTAGTGTATATAGACTATAGTTTAGTGTATAATATAGACTAGTTTAGTGTATAGTTAGTTAGTGTTATATAGACTATAGTTTAGTGTATAATATAGGACTATAGTATTTAGTGTATATTAGGAACTATAGTTTGTGTATATAAGACTAAGTTTAGTGTATATAGACTATAGTTTAGTGTATAATATATATATAGTTTAGTGTATATAGACTATAGTTTAGTGTATAATATAGTATAGTTAGTGTATATAGACTATAGTTTAGTGTATATATAGACTATAGTTTAGTGTATATAGACTATAGTTTAGTGTATATAGACTATAGTTTAGTGTATAGTTTAGTGTATATAGACTATAGTTTAGTGTATATAGACTATAGTTTAGTGTATATAGACTATAGTTTAGTGTATATAGACTATAGTTTAGTGTATAGTTTAGTGTATATAGACTATAGTTTAGTGTATATAGACTATAGTTTAGTGTATATAGACTATAGTTTAGTGTATAGTTTAGTGTATATAGACTATAGTTTAGTGTATATAGACTATAGTTTAGTGTATAGTTTAGTGTATATAGACTATAGTTTAGTGTATAGTTTAGTGTATATAGACTATAGTTTAGTGTATAGTTTAGTGTATATAGACTATAGTTTAGTGTATATAGACTATAGTTTAGTGTATAGTTTAGTGTATATAGACTATAGTTTACTTGTGTATAGTTTATTGTATATAGACTATAGTTTAGTGTATATAGACTATAGTTTAGTGTATAGTTTAGTGTATATAGACTATAGTTTAGTGTATAGTTTAGTGTATATAGACTATAGTTTAGTGTATATAGACTATAGTTTAGTGTATAGTTTAGTGTATATAGACTATAGTTTAGTGTATATAGACTATAGTTAGTGTATAGTTAGTTTAGTGTATATAGACTATAGTTTAGTGATATAGATATAGTTTAGTGTTATAGACTATAGTTTAGTGTATATAGACTATAGTTTAGTGTATATAGATATAGTTAGTTTATAGTATAGTTTAGTGTATATAGACTATAGTTTAGTGTATATAGACTATAGTTTAGTGTATATAGACTATAGTTAGTGTATAGTTTAGTGTATATAGACATAGTTTAGTTTAGTTGTTAGTGTATATAGATATAGTTTAGTGTATAGTTTAGTGTATATAGACTATAGTTTAGTGTATAATATAGACTATAGTTTAGTGTATAGTTTAGTGTATATAGACTATAGTTTAGTGTATATAGACTATAGTTTAGTGTATATAGTTTAGTGTATATAGACTATAGTTTAGTGTATATAGACTATAGTTTAGTGTATATAGTTAGTTTAGTGTATATAGACTATAGTTTAGTGATATAGGATAGTTTAGTGTATATAGACTATAGTTTAGTGTATATGACTAGTAGTTTTAGTTTAGTGTATATAGACTATAGTTTAGTGTATATAGACTATAGTTTAGTGTATATAGACTATAGTTTAGTGTATATAGACTATAGTTTTTAGTGTATAGACTATATTTAGTATAGTTTAGTGTATATAGACTATAGTTTAGTGTATAGTTTAGTGTATATAGACTATAGTTTAGTGTATATAGACTATAGTTTAGTGTATATAGACTATAGTTTAGTGTATATAGACTATAGTTTAGTGTATATAGACTATAGTTTAGTGTATAGTTTAGTGTATATAGACTATAGTTAGTTAAGTTTGTTATATAGACTATGTTAGTTTATAGTATGTAGTAGACTATAGTTAGTGTTTAGACTAGTATTATAGACTATAGTTTATGTGTATATAGACTATAGTTTAGTTATAGTATAGTTTAGTGTATATGACTATAGTTTAGTGTATATTAGTAGTATAAGTTTAGTTGTATAGTTTTAGTGTATATAGACTATAGTTATAGTGTATAGTTTAGTGTATATAGACTATAGTGTTTAGTGTATATAGACTATAGTTTAGTGTATTAGTTACTATAGTTTAGTGTATATAGACTATAGTTTTTATGTAGTATAGTTTAGTGTATATAGACTATAGTTTAGTGTATAATAGACTATAGTTTAGTGTATATAGACTATAGTTTAGTGTATAGTTTAGTGTATATAGACTATAGTTTAGTGTATATAGACTATAGTTTAGTGTATATAGACTATAGTTTAGTGTATATAGACTATAGTTTAGTGTATATAGACTATAGTTTAGTGTATATAGACTATAGTTTAGTGTATATAGACTATAGTTTAGTGTATATAGACTATAGTTTACTAGTGTATAGTTTAGTGTATATAGACTATAGTTTAGTGATTAGTAGCTATAGTTTAGTGTATAGACTATAGTTTAGTGTATATAGACTATAGTTTAGTGTATATAGACTATAGTTTAGTGTATATAGACATAGTTTAGGTATAGTTAGTTAGATATGTAGTACTATAGTTTAGTGTATATAGACTATAGTTTAGTGTATAGTTTAGTGTATATAGACTATAGTTTAGTGTATAGTTTAGTGTATATAGACTATAGTTTAGTGTATATAGACTATAGTTTAGTGTATATAGACTATAGTTTAGTGTATATAGACTATAGTTTAGTGTATAGTATAGTTTAGTGATATAACGACTCATAGTTTAGTGTATATAGACTGTTTAGTATTCATAGTTAAGTATAGTTTAGTGTAATAGACTATAGTTTAGTGTATAGTTTAGTGTATATAGACTATAGTTTAGTGTTTGAAGTTATATAACTATAGTTTGTGTATATCTATTTAGTGTTAGTTGTGTATATAGACTATGTTTTAGTTTGTGATTAGCTATAGTTAGGTTATAGGACTTAGTTAGTGTAAAGACTATAGTTAGTGTAATAGCTGTTAGTTATATAGAATAGTTTGTGATAGACTTGTTTAGTGTATATAGACTATAGTTTATGTATATAGACTATATTTAGTGTATATAGATTAGTTTAGTGTTTGCTATAGTTCGTGTAAGACTATAGTTAGTGTATAACTAAGTTAGTGAATAATAGATATAGATTTAGTGATATAATATATTTGTGTATGTTTATGTATTAGACATAGTTTTATTTTTAGGTATATAGCTAAGTTTGTGTATTAGACTAAGTTTATTAATAGACTATAGTTTATGAGAACATAGTTATGTATTAGGTCTCATTGGTTTAGATATAGTTTAGTGTATATTTCATGTATAGACTGAAGTTTAGTGTAGCACGTTTAGTATAATAGACTATTAAGAGACTATGATTGGCTAGCCTATAAAGTTATTGCATTTTGACAGACTAAGTGATTTTTTTTATGATACTGGAATTTAGTGTCATACTATATAAGCAAGAGGAGGCGCATTCATAGTTAGTGGTAGTTACTGTATTTTTTGCACTTTCTTTTGATAGTTTGTCTAACTTCATTTTAACAACTTTTTGGTAATGAGGGTAGAGCGACTTTGTGATTCTGAGTAGCCATGAACTTTTAGTTACATAATCAGCCGCTAAAACGGTAGAATCGCTCCATGAGTGATCAAACGAATGTTATTAAAAAAAAAGTCGTATATTAATATGATAGTGAAGCTAACTATAGCCGCACCTCCGTGGTGTAGTGGCTAGCGCGCCTATCTACGAATATGCGGGCCCTAGTTTGAATCTCGGCCAGGGCATTCGGCGTACAGCCTTGAAAGCGGTTCATCCTTCCTTTCGGGATTGGTCGATACATGGGTACCTGGGGAAACCTGGGGAAGGTAACTGTGGCAACCCGGATGTCACACTAGCCCTGTGTCCCGGGGTAGCGGGTTGTCACCCACCACAAGCTCAAAGGCTAATGCAACGGAGATGAGCACTGAGGCCACGCGCGCCTTAGCGTATGCCCCCATCTTTAACTATAGCTAATAATTCAGATGGGAAAAATTTTCATCACACTGGGTGCATTTTTTTTTTTTCATTTCATTTTTTTCTTTTTACCTATGGTATTATAACACCTTTTGTGGTGTGGCATGAACCAGTTTTCGTGATTCGTGGTAAGGGTCTATACACATACAATTGTGTGAGCTTGTTTGTGGATGATGTAAAAATCATGAAGGTAGAAGAGGAGAAGGATTGCAGACTGTTGCAGGAGATTTGGACGATATGTCAATATACACCTTCTGTGGTAGAATATACTGTTGAGTATTGGGGCATAGCTATATTGTACAAACATTATTTTAAAATGTTGTGTACAGTATTCAAGTTTTGACAAGAGTACTATTGGACTTACATTTCAAGTTAATCACAAACCCCAGGAAGAAACTATGTAAGTAGGGGAGCTCCAGTAGTTTCCTTCATATCCTAATGTTGAAGTCAATTCACATTCACTCTATCCCTGGGCACAAGATGGTGCAGTGATACTAAGACGTGAGACAGACAGTAATGGTGTCTAGTATGGTGGATAGTATGGTGGTCTATCTGAGGGTAGACCACCATAGAAAACGGACCCTCACCTATAACATCACAGGTGTCACTATAAAAATCCAGCCTGCGCCAACCAACGGGCGGAGGGCCAACCATCACGTCCCTCCATATGATAAAATAGCCTACTGGCGCTATGGGCTTCAATGTAAAAAAAAAAAAATTTTATTTAAATTTAAAAAGTAAAAAGCTTACTGTATGACTCGGTGTTCATCATTGGGTGGATGATGATAGGGTAGAGGGCAGCACCGATGAAGCCGACTAGCCCGCCCATGAAGAGACTGTACCGCCATCCCTGAAGAATAGTCATCGCCTGGAGGAAAGAGGATACTACTAGACAACTTGAGGGTTATAATCAGCACGTTGCTAATTGCCTGACTGACCTTGCTACTGGAAACTCAAGTACAATTAGCCCAATATAATCAATATATTGAAGATTCACATGAGGTCTCTATAAATTGAAGTACTTGTCTGCATGCTGCCTGTCCTACATCTCACTTTCCTACAACAACCTCAGCGGGCTTTCATTAGAAAGACAGACAGAAAGGCAGACAGGCTAGGTTAGGCTAAGTTTAAGGTTAGGTTTAGTTTAGCTTTATTCTAAACTAAACTAATTCTAGCCTGGCTGCTCTCCGTGAGGGAGGGCTTGGCCCGCTGTCTCTGACTGCTGATGGCGACGGAGGAGTTGCACCTACATATTTATTCTGATCAGATCATTTTTGTCTGTGATTTTGACCAAAATACCAGCTTGCCAAGAGGTTTGAAGGTTAGTAGAAGACAAGTATGACACAAGATGAGTCCTTCATAAGGTAGTACGCGAGATATGGCAGGGTTGATAAAACGAATCTTAACCGCGGGTAGTTTGGCCTGTTATGTCACCTGCCTTGCATTGCGCACCTTGAAAAGCTGTGAGGCACCCCACCGCTATATAAGCCACAAGCAAGGGTATATACTAAGTACATAATATAACACCTACAGCCAGCAATGGTTGTAGAATTGAGTCTTTGCGAGTTATTCTACAGAGTTGAATAGGTTACAGGGAGTTTCGTACGCAAGTTGTTTCGTACCCAGGTTTTGTTGGTTGTTTCGTACACTGATTTTTGAGATTTTTCGTACATACCTGGTGTCGTTTCGTAACTAGTAGTCAAGTTCAACTCTGAGCTGAGTGTACGAACCGACTATGGTTTCATATAGACTACGAAACAACTTTTTGGTGTACGAATCTACTGGTGTACGAAACAACTTGTGTACGAACTGACTGCATCCCGTTGAGTAAGTGCGAAGCGGCCTTACCACCCTTACATCACTCGGTTGCGGAACAAACCCATGATTTTCTTTCTCTCCCCCTTGGTTTGTTACCAGAAATGTTTGAAATGATTAATCCTGCACTAAAGTTTTTTACAATTACCACTATTATATGGTGAACACAATAAATATCCAAGCAGTGCTGTCTTGACCTCAGCTGTGTTTACAATGCGATCACAGAAAACCAGCTAGAAAATGTTGTGTTAAAGGAAGACTGTGTTGAATGTTGTATCAGAGGTAAAGGTATCAAATATATTCTTCTATGATGCCAGATTTTGACCGAAAATTATACTCAGAGTCCAACGCAGCAGGTCTTATTAGAGATGAGAGACTGAGAGATGCTGAGATGATGCTTATTATTACTCTGATGCTGAGAGTGACGCAATTAAAATGAGTCTGACTGGCGCTTACACTTGGCATGCGTAGTTTCGTTTTAAAATATTTGTGCTTAACCCCTTCACGCCCAGTTCTTTCCTTTGCTATATCAAATCGTGTGTTGTAAGCCATAAAATTACGAAAACTAACTGAATAGGCCGAATTAGTTCGTCGACAAGGATACTAAACAGGTCATAGCTATAAAATATTGCTTATAGTCACTAAAAATGGTCTAATGGTACCCAAATTACAATGGAAATTACGTTCTGGGCCTCAAGGGGTTAAGTATATGGAGTCTAAGCTTGCATAATAGTTTATAGAGAAAATATATAAATAATTGTTTAAAAAAATGACAGAGTGAGGCCTCAAAAGAACAAGCTTTCTGTCACTCGATATAAACAAAGCAGATATTGGTGCGCTGTGTGTCGTTTGTGTCGGGAATAGCCTTGCCACGGCTGTTACTTCAAAGTGAGGAGGTGCACACATATATCAGGGGGGGACATATCAGACATATTCCAGGGGGCGTCATTTAGGGGGAGACGGGGGGGTTGAAGGGGGCATCTCTCCCCCAACCGCACATTCACCTTTTTTGGCAATAAATCAATCAATCCCCCCAACCAACGGCGATTGTACTGTGGAGATACGTAGTACATAGGAAGTGGTGTGTGTGTGTGTGTGTGTAACTTCATGTGATAAAGCACAACATTTTGGCTAGGAAAAATTTGTCAGTGTCTTAGAAAATGACCGCGCAGTCCTCGTCCATTTTTACCGGCGTGAGCCCCGTACCGCCGCGACTGCAGGTACGGCAGGGGTATATAGTGGGCCATAACAAGCTACCCTCGGGCACGCGGGACTCGAATCTGGGATTAACTCATCGATATTGACCCTGGGTACGTCTCTGTAGTATTCAGCGGGAGACACTTAGCGAAAACACGTCAAAATATTTCCTTTACCGGCATCAAAATAAGGTCAGTCATTTATTTCAGGGAGAATATTACGCTGAAAGGCTAATATGGCGGCAATGTATTATCGTCCCGCCTATATTTAATCACTAACAATACTCCTATTGTCACTAATATGCCATAAATAAGGTATTTAAGGGTAAAACTCACCTTATTTCCTATTATATAAGTATATATATGGGTAAATAGTAAACATAGCCGCCCAGTTGGTTCCTGATCGCTGATTGACTGAGAGATGTAGCTAGGCCTCTGATTGGGAGCCAAGGTAGCTAGGCCGCTGATTGGCTGTTGGGAGTCCTGGTCTCGCCGCCAAGTTAAGAGATGCCAATTACGCATTTTAATACGAATAATCACTTTTATTCGTGCAACGATATAGGATTGCATAGCCTTATTGAAAACCCTAGCCTATTTTATGACATCATAAAAAATCTCCGAGTTTTAAGGCCTTCGTAAAAGAAATATGAATCAATCAGTTAGTAACTCCGTACATTTTACCGATATTTTGTTAATAATTCTTTTTTTACACTAAATATAGTTTTTTTTGTGTTTTAATATATTTCGATCTGTCCGCATCGTTTTATCTATTAATCACTGGCTTGGTGTGTGTATTTTGTTTATTTGTCTGAGGGGTTTTTTCTTTACACTTTAACGTCTTTCTTATCCTCCCTTGTACTTGAGCTGTGAGGTTATTTGTGTGTGTTTAGCTATACCTACAGTCGCAGTGTGTCTGGCCTGTACCGAGAGTCATGATGAAAGTCGAGCGACGAACGACGAACGACAGAGGAAGGGTAGCGTAAAAGGGATATTTTTCGGAACGAAAAGCAGCGACGACGGTCGAAGGTCGGCACGAAGACACGGGAGTACCCGTGTCTTCGTGCCGACCTTCGTCGCTGCTCTTCGTTCCGAAAAATATCCCTTTTACGCTACCCTTCCTCTGTCGTTCGTCGTTCGTCGCTCGACCTTCATCATGACTCGGTACGGGCCCTTGTGTGTGTCTATATGACGCGGTTTTCACGTGTTTACTGAATGAATACGGCTGACTCAGTGATTGAAAGGGTCAAATTATCGAAAAAACAAAACATGTTTTGCTTCTTGGTTTCAACACTAAACTAGGATATGTTACTGTTTATAACATACACACATCATATACTATTTGCCATATTTTTTTCACGAATTATAAGGGCTTCGTATAAAAGTCGATGTTTGTTGTGGTGAATTTGAGGCTTTTTAGCCCGTCTTTTGAAACGCTATATTTCATTAATCTTCGCTATTTCAATGATTTTTTAGGCTTATTGTGTCCTATTTATCATTATTTTACTTTATCCGTGTTGATTTATTCATTATGTGATGTATTTGATTAATGAAGGGAAAAGTTGTAACCTTGGAAAGTAACTTATGTTGTATACAAAGCAATAGATCAATTTGTGTCCTGCATGAATACAGATTATTTGCATATTACTGTGATTATGTCAGTAATTCTGGTTATTGTTTCTATATTATTATATGTATTTTATTCTCTTTCCATTATGAAAATACCATTCCTTCATATAAGTTAGGAAAAAGTAGATTTGCAGGACCAGCATGTAGCTTTCACCCCATCATGAATACATTATGACTTTTATCATTACAGAAGGAGACCCATATGTGACCTCTGTGTTGTCTGGCCTCACACACACACACATACACCAGAGGAAAGCAAAGGAGAAATAAAAGACCCTGCACACTATAGACACCATAGAGGTTAACCCCTTGAGACCCAGAACGTAATTTCCATTGTAATTTGGTTACCATTAGATGATTTTTAGTGAATATAAGCAATATTTTATAGACATGACCATTTAGTATCCTAGTAGCTCATTTGGTATATTAAGTTACTTTTCATTATTTTATGGCTAACAACAGACAATTTTTTATAGCAAAGGAAAGATCTGGGCGTGAAGGGGTTAAGAGAAGAGGGACATAAGGTCATGGATAATGTCGAGGAGCAAGATAAGAAGACTCGGGCATTGAGGAAGCGAAAAGCCACCTTTGTATTTGACGAAAATTATGAATCCGATGCATCAGACGTCTACGTCCCTCCCAAGGATGCCGGAAGTGATGACTCTGATGACTCTTTCTGTGAGGTCAAGAAAACAAAAAAGTTCAAGAAGAGTAAAACCAGCCATGATGATGCTGAGTTAAAGGCTAAAGGGAAGAAATCATGCGAGTCTCTTAACGGTCTTGAGAATAACAGCTCGGTTGGCAGCGGCCTTAAGGGCAAGAAGAAAGATGCTAAGAATGGGAAGGGAAAAGCAAGCCATAAAGGTGGCAAACAAGGAGTCAGGGGAAAGGTGTCCAAGCCCCGGGGAAGGCCACCGGGGAGAAAGACAACACAAGCTGGGGAACAAAGGAAGAAGAGAGGGAAAAAAAAGGTCAAGGAAACGAAAATCCAGCAGTTGAAGAAAAACAGTTCCATGAGAGCCCCTCGCTTAGGACCATTCTCCGTCATTGGTAAGTTTTGACAAGATTTTTTCATAATTAATAAATGTTTTCACATCTATTATGATTTTGTAGAAAAAAAATTGATGTTTAAATGCAGTTTTTTATTTTTTATTATTATTATTATACATTTGTACCTATAACGCCTGTAGGCAGTGACTTATAAGGCTCGGATGGTAGGCACTGGAGGTTCACTTTAGAGCTGCGATGGTTAGCCCTCGCCAGTGGTGGCGCAGGCAGGATTTTTATAGTGATGCTTGTGATTAGAGACTCGTGCCGCCCCCCTGTGTCCTCCGATGCACTCGCAATCGAAGGTAGAGTTAATGGGCAGGGCACATGGGTGTTCTTAGGCCACACGACAGTGCAGAGAGATTTCGGTATTCGTCGGGGATCGAACTCGGGTTACCGAGAACGCCACTCGGAGACGCTAACCACTCTGCTACAGCCTCCCCTAAAATTAACTTGTTTAGTTTGCTGGTATGATATCCTTTTATGTATTCTTGTGTTTGGCTTTCATATTTCATATTCTTGTATTATTCCTCTGTTAGTCTTAAGCCGAGGAGTGATACTTTTAGTACTGTACATCATCACGGTACATGTGTATTTGTGCACTAAGACTTTTGTATCTTCAGGTCATTGGTATATTGCATCTGGCGTTATACAAGACTTGACTGATCTGTTTGAAGCCTTTAATAAGCAAGATAGTTGGAGGTTTCGGGATTTTGCAGCTTGCTGGCAAAAATTACAATTTTCCCTCATATACAGGTAAGAGATGGTGTACAGCGTTGTCTTGCATAGAGTGACTTTGGAATTGGTGAATTTGCACTTGGTGGCAGGGTCTAAATGTGTCTGTAGTTATGATTTGGTGTAACTGATATGAATTTTGCTTAATTTTAACAGTTTTTATACTTGTAATGCTAGTCAATGGTGAAGTTGCATTCTGTGATTCAATAAAACCACAATATCAAAAAAATCAGCTTCATGAAAGTCAATTTAAAGAGTGCATACTCATGTATGTCTATGTAATAAGTCTTCTTTGACAAGACTGAATGTGCATGAGGTCTAGGACAGACTTATTATTCCCTACCTTTTTCTCCTCCATAGTGTAGTAAAGGGAGAGAGGCTTGAAAGATGAGAAGAAATAAGGGTAAAGAAAATGTGATAGGAGAACCTCGTTTAACCGGCATTTAAAACAACAGCAGCCTCAAAACAACGGCACTAATCGACCCAGGCTTTTTTTTTTTTTTTTTTTTTTTTTTTTTTTTTTTTTTTTCCACTGATAAACTCTGGAACTCTCTTCCTGTTTCTGTTTTTCCACTTTCCTATGACTTACATCTTTTCAAAAGAAGAGTAACAAGACACCTCCCGAACTAAATTGGCTCACCCCTTTTTTATTTTATTCTCTGACTGTCTTCTTTATAGGGACTGGCAACTAAGCGGCCTTTGTGTTACCCATTTTTGTTGTGCCCTTGGCCAGTTCCTTGTGATGGGGGAAAAAAAAAAAAAAAAAAAAAAAAGGATTTTGGGGGATTCCATAAGAGTAACTCTCAAAACAACGGCAAAATGAGTTATCCGGCATGCGCTCCCCCCCGAGGGTGCCGGATAAACGAGGTTCTCCTGTACTAATGAAAGAAAGGGAGGAAAAAACCGTGAAGGAGGATGGAGAAACTGAAAGGAGAGAGAGAGTGTGTGTGTGTGTGGAAGTGGATGGGTTTTTTTTCTTCTGTTTTTTTCTCTCGCCCGTGGTGGCGCAGGCAGGATTTTTATAGTGACGCCTGTGATTAGAGGCTCATGCCGCCCCCCCTGTGTCCTCCGATGCACTTGCAATCGAAGGTAGGGCAAATAATGGTGAAGGTAATGGGCAGGGCATGTGGGCGTTCTTAGGCCACTCGACGGTGCAGAAAGATTTTGGTTCTCGGATCGAACTCGGGGCCACCGAGAACACCACTCGGAGATGCTAACCACTCTGCTACCACCTCCTCTAAAGATGTTAAAGGTGTAAAGATGCTATTATTTTTTATTGTATGTCTTGAAATTTTGTCGAGAGCTTGTCGAGAGCTGCTTGGTATGGGAAAGGAGCCTGCATGGGAGCTCGCGCGTGGTGACCCCCGGGAGTGGCGTCGTAGGGTGGGCGAGGCGACGCGCCCCCCGGCGTATGCTCCTAATGATTGATTGATTGATTGAAATTTTTGGTTTTGCTTTTCTTTGATGCCTCCTCACCTGTGCACAAAGAATGGTCCTATAAAAAGACATAGCAACATGCATGTGTAGAAAAGTTGTGACATTTGCAGATACGATTATATTTTTTTTCTTCTCCAGGGGTCGCTACAGTTTCAAAGAGCTGTTACAGTTCACTGAAGAACTTCTTTTCTGGACCAAGAAGTTTTTGTCACCTCCTCACAGCAGGAAGTGGAGAGTGGGAGCTTTGTACGCACTCTACGGGCTCCACAACAAACATCCCTTCAGGTGATTATAATAATAATAATAATAATAATTTTATCCTCACCCGAAGGCATACAAGAAAAACAAAAACATAATATATAGACGAGGGAATGAACTTAAGTACTAAAGCAAATAATTATGGTCTGTAGTTTTGTTCTGTAGTTTTATGTATTCAATTATATATTCTGTACAGGAATTGCCACGTGTAGGTCTCGCGGCCACTTGTAACTTCCTTATTTTCTTATGTTCTTATGTTCTGTAGTCTATTCTTGGAGGCAGAATGAGACACCATGTTGAGAATATCAGAGTTGTACGTACCATTGTTGACACAGGATAAATACAGTATAGAGATCTGTTACTGTGAGCAGAGGATAAATACCTAATGTACATTTATTAGTTAGTACACTAGCCACCATTATCCAGTTTAGAATGATAATAATAATCATAGTTTTAGAGCCCCAATTGTTTCTTATATGTGGCACCATCTATTGCTAAGATTAAAAGTTACTGATACGCAAAATTATTCAACTTTTATTTTAGGTCGTCAGACATATTCTAGATTGGAAATGTACAATTATAAGGGTGTATTTTTTATTGCAGATATCGTATCAAGATCAGAATGGTGGTTGAGGAGTATGAAAACTTAGTCAGCTTGGCCAGCAGTTTTCAGTCTAGCACAGAGAACCCAGACCCAGCTTATATCTTCTATAAGATGAAGGCGGATGATGTTTTCTACCATGTTGCGTTGCCAGAGGAGGTATGGAAATGTTGCCTGTTATGCTGCACCTCCTCCTCCTCCTCCTCCTCCTCCTCCTCCTCCTCCTCCTCCTCAGTTGATTGGATTGACCTACTAAACGGTAATAATGCGGAAAACGTGTAATTTATTCACAAATAAACTCCAATCGGTGGTTGAAAAACATGTTCCCATGGTAGGAAAACGTCTGAATAACATAAACAGACCCAGTTGGATGACTAATGAGATTCAACAAATCATTGGCAGAAAGCGCCGAGCGTATAAAGTTTACAAGCGATCAAATGCGGACGGCGATTCTAGAGAATACAATGACGTAAAACGACGTTGCAAGGGATTAATTAAGACTAAAAAGCGCGAGTATGAAGAAAAAATTGCAAAGGAATCCAAATCAAACCCGAAAAGGTTCTTTCAATACGTTCGAAGTAAGAAAAACGTCAAAACAAGTATTGGGCCACTGAAAGATAAAAATAACATCTTGGTAAATGATAATAAGAGCATGGCAGTCGTACTCAATGCTTACTTTAATGCGGTATTTATTAAAGAAGACGAAGCTCCATTACCAGAACCAGTAAACATGTATGCGGGACTAGATTGGAAATAGGAGAGATAACAGTAGACGAAGTATCAAAGTATTTGCAGAAACTTGACCCAGCAAAATCCGTGGGGGTGGACAAAATTTCGCCGCGATTACTTCGCGAATGTCACAGTCAACTTTCGCTTCCACTAAAGATTATCCTCAATAAATCGCTAATGGACAAAAATGTTCCTAGTATGTGGAAATTAGCTAATGTTACACCGATATTCAAGAAAGGGAGTAAGAGCCTCGCAAGTAATTATCGCCCAATTAGTCTAACGTCTGTGATTGTTAAACTATTTGAGAAAATATTGCGGGATAAAATAGTGTCTTTTCTCGATGAAAATAACTCTACATTAAACTCGCAGCATGGATTTTGAAATAAGAGATCCTGCTTAACAAACCTACTGGATTTTTTTAATGTCATTTATTCAAACTGGGACGCTAAAATTCCCTCGGATGTAATATACCTTGATTTTCTGAAAGCCTTCGATACAGTTCCCCATAAGCTACTTTTGACCAAGCTAAGGGCACATGGCTTGGGAGAGCAACTATGTTCATGGATTGGCAATTGGCTTTCAAATCGTAAACAACGGGTAGTAATAAATGGTGAAACATCTGATTGGTTAGATGTTACTAGTGGGGTGCCTCAGGGCTCGGTCTTGGGTCCCACTCTTTTTCTGATATATATCAACGATCTGGACTGCGGACTTGTATCTAAAATATCGAAATTTGCAGATGACACCAAATTAGGCGGTAAAGCATATACTAGAGAAAACTGCGAACTCATACAAAGTGACCTCGACAAACTATCAGACTGGAGTGATAAATGGCTATTAAAATTCAATTCCGATAAATGTAAAGTAATGCATATAGGCAACGATAACCTCAAATATAACTATCAAATGCAAAATAAATCGTTAACTGAAGTACAGCAGGAAAAGGATTTAGGTGTCATCATCAGTAATGATCTTAAAACCAGTCTGCATTGCCTAGCTGCCAGTAAAATGGCGAATATGATGTTGGGCTTTATTAAACGCAATTTTGAACACAAAACTCCGAAAGTAATGACACAATTATACACGTCCTTGGTTAGGCCACACTTGGAATATGCCGTTCAATTCTGGTCGCCCTGTTTCGTAAAAGACCAAGCAAAATTGGAATCAGTGCAAAGAAGAGCAACCAAACAAATTCCATCTATGCGAAATTCATCTTATGAAGAGAGTCTGCGGAAACTTAATATGTTCTCCTTAAAGGATCGTAGAATCCGTGGGGACTTGATAGAAACCTTTAAGATCCTAAAAGGATTTGATGTCATTAATCAAGAGAACCTATTCGAGCTTTCAACTCAAGTGACAACAAGAAATAATGGTTTAAAACTAAACGGTAAACGTTGCATCACTGATCTCCGTAAAAATTATTTCAATGTGAGAGTCATTGATCGATGGAACAAGTTACCAGCAAATGTTGTCGAAGCCAGCACAATAACTACATTCAAAAACAGGCTTGACGCGCACTGTAAAGTAAATGGGTATTGATAGTGCCCTGCGAATTCATATTTAGTCCCCCGGATCGATTAGTTGTAGTGGTAGTGGTAGTTGCAGTTAGTATATTTCCTACCCTATTTTTCTGCACTACGAAACTTCCGTGTTCCTATCTTCTTTTAAGGACATGGTATCCTTTTCCAACTGTCTTCTTACAAGTAGTTGATAGTTAGTAGTATGTAGTTCAGCAGATACCCTCGTCATGGACCAATAGGTCTCCTGGTGTCTGTTATTCCTATGTAATCCTATGTAATCCTCCTCTATCACTCTCCTCCTTTCTTTCTCCTTTCTCTCCATCAATTTCTCATTTTACGTAATTTTCTACAATTAAAAAATTAATTACAGCATTTCAGTAGAATTAGTGACGACTTTCCAGTGACTCTTATTGACAGAACAGGAGGAGGAGGAGGAGGAGGAGGACACCTTCATCAGTAGAACGTGACCTCACCTCACCTGACTTTGTTTGGTTTGCGGTCACGTAAAGGGTCAATGGTGTGTGTGTGTGTGTGTGTGTGTGTGAGAGAGAGAGAGAGAGAGAGAGAGAGATGTTAGTATAATTTCTTAATCATTCGTGTATTAGTATTAGTAACTTTATAGTAGAATATTGCTATACTTTTTCCATATTATTTGTGTAATTACTGTCATGAATAAAATATAATACTGCTAGAGATAGTCCTTGGCGTCCCAGCCGGGACTTTAACACATCAACTCACCTTTTGTTTTCAATGTATTAAGTTTACAAAAAAACAAAAAAAAGAGAGAGAGAGAGAGATTAATTGATTTAATGCTAAAAAGGAAAAATGTGCCAGACATCGGAGGTCATATGGCACAAGAATGAGAGAGAGAGAATGATTTATGATGTAGATAGTAGTAGTATATATATATATATATATATATATATATATATATATATATATATATATATATATATATATATATATATATATATATATGTATATATATATAGTAGTAGTATATATAAATTATCAAAAGTTTATAACAAAATAATTTTGTTAGCCAATCAATTAATAACGTGACATAGAATGAACAAAACAAGTCATTAGAGTTTTTGTTCAGAGAAAGAGAGAGAGAGAGAGAGAGAGAGAGAGAGAATTTAAGACGTGGTAAAGGGGTGTAAGTAGTAGTATTAATAGCAGTAGTAGTAGTAGTAGTAGTAAAAATAGTAGTAGTAGTTGTAGTAGTTGTTCAGAAAGTCAATCATGAAAATATTAAAATTGACTCACTTTACATTAAAATCAATAAAATATTCCTTTGAAACTCTCTTTAGTTTCCACACTCTCTACTGAATACACAATTAACCCCTTGAGACCCAGAATGTAATTTCAGTTTATTCAGTCAGTTTATTTATTTATTTCAGTTTATTCAGTCAGTTTATTCATTCATTTCAGTTTATTCAGTCAGTTTATTTAGTTATTAGAATTTGAGGTCAGTTTATGCCTCAACGGTGGGCGTGAGGGTGGGTGGGCCGGCGGCTTCTGCTGGCGTGGTGGTGGGCGGGTGGGTTGTTGTGGTAGTGGGCGGGTGGGTTGTTGTGGTAGTGAGTGAGTGGGTTGTTGTGGTAGTGGGCTGTAGAAGAGTCGTTGTGGTGGGCGGGTGGGTTGTTGTGGTAGTGGGCGGTAGAAGAGTCGTGGTGGGCGTAGTAGTCATGATAATGGGAGGAATACTTGTGGTCGTGGGCGGTAGAAGAATCGTGGTGGGCGTAATAGTCTTGATAGTGGGCGGAATAGTTGTGGTAGGGGGCGGGAGGATAGTTAGGATGGGCGTAATAGTCTTGATAGTAGGCGGAAGGATACTTAATGTTGGGGGTGGGAGGATAGTTGCTGTGGTGGGCGGTATTGCGGGCGGTGTTTTGGGCAGAAGGATGTAATTTGCGGCGTCTTGTAGAGGGGCGGTGATGGGCGGGAGGGTGAGCGGTGGTGTTGGTGGAAGAGTGGGCGGTGTTGCCCTGTGCGGGAGGGTGTTGTGTGTTGCGGGCGTGAGTGTGTGGTTGGCGGCGTGTTGCGTGTGGCGCGCTGAGGGCAGGAAAGTCCTCGGCGTTGAGGGCGGGAGGGAGGGAGGGGACTTGGGTGGGATTTTCAACAGTAATTTTGAGGGGAGTTTTAGTGGTGGTGTGTGTGGTGGTTAGGGTAGTGGTTGCGGTGGTGGTTTTGGTATTGGTTGTGGTGGTGATTGGGGTGATGGTAGTTGCGGCAGGTGTTGGGGGTGTAGTGTGGGTGGTGCTGCGCGGGGTAGGCTGGCCTTGGCATCGGGGGCCAAGGAGGGCCTTGGCGCCGGCCACTTGGCGCCGCGGACCCTTCAGCGCCACGCTGCGGGCGGCGTGGTCCTCGTGAGGCGGCACCGTCACCGCCACTTCGGGAAACTCCTTCTGGAGCTTCCGGATGTTGGCGCCGCCGAGGCCTATCACGTGGCGCCGCTGGTGTGGCGCAACTGCCACCTGCGCCTCCACCACCTCCGCCTCGTGCAGTAGCGCCTTGAGGCGATGCGCCGCGGCGGTAACCTGGCGGGGAGGTCCCCGCACCGTGACGGTGGCGGTCACGGCGTCCCGCGGCGGCGGCACCTTCACTACAACGCCGGGAAACTCCTCCTGCACCTTCTTCAGCGTGGCGCCGCCAGGCCCGACGATGCAGCGCCGCATGTGGGGCGCCACCTCCACCTTCTCCACCTTCCATGAGCCCCTCACGCTGTCCTCCGCACGCTTCTTGGCGCGCCGGACATTCTTCTTGGCCGGGGGCTGCGCGGCCTGCTGCGGCGCGGCCTTCTGCTGCGTGCACTCCGCCACCTCGGTGACGGGGGGCAGCGCCTGGGCCTGCTTGGGGCGGTGCCTCTTGCCGCGGGCCTCCGTCCAGTCCTCGGAGGTGCCGTCCATGGCCTCGCCGGCCATGTACATCACGCCGGACAAGAGGCCCTGGTCTGCCTCGGCACGGCGCGCCCTGGCCCGCAGCTGTTTCTTTTTCTTTAGTTTATATCGTGTTTCTTCTTCCTTCACGTCTTCCTTTGCTTCCAGATGGCTCTCTTCCTGCACTGCGCTGGCCATGGCGGTGTTGACATCCTTGGCTTCCTGCTCAGTGTCTTTAGTTTTCTTCCATTTCTACCTTTGTTTCTTCAATGAATACGCTGGTTTCTTTTTCTTGTGTGAACTTCTCTTCGATAATGACCACTGATTCCTCGTGGTCCTCCTTTTTGGCATATATTTCCACGTCATCAATGATCTGCTTCGACTTCTTCTTGGTCAGCTGTCGCCACAGCTGCCGAAAGACGTACACACAGCCGCAGCAAGTCTTGGGCTCCTCGTCACTCTCCATAACCTTGAGACGTGAATCTGCCTTGGCAATCATCACTGTCTCCAATCTTACTTTCTCTCAAACTCTGTCAAACAGGCGCCCTCGCAATATTAAAGATGATTTAAAAAAAATCCAAGAAACAGGTTGGAGGTTGGAGTTGAGACGCTTCCCTTCACAGCCAACTCCAGGCTCACCAGCCAGTAGTCAGGTTATACCTGCGTGGCTCTTACCTAAAGCCAGTCTCTAGGGTACATGTTGGAACCTTGTAGCGCGGAGCTAAAATATATACTAACACTTATTTGCTGTTCGCTGATTGGCTGGCGGGGTCAAAGGAGGCAGCTGATTGGCTAAAGAGTAGTGAGGACAAGAAAGGCATCTTTCCTATCTCAATTCCCTTTGTTTTTACTCCTATAAAACTTTCATATTTCCTTCCTTTCTTCCTTCACTCTTTCCTTCCTTCCATCCTCCCTCCCTTCCTTCCTTCCTTCTTTCCTCCCTTTCTTCCTTCCTTCCTTCCTCCTCCTCCTCTCCTCCTCCTCCTCCTCCTCCTCCTCCTCCTCCTCCTCCTCCTCCTCCTCCTCCTTCCTCCTCCTCCTCCTCCTCCTCCTCCTCCTCCTCCTCCTCCTCCTCCTCCTCCTCCTCAAAAACAGACTTGACGCGCACTGTAAAGTAAATGGGTATTGATAGTGCTAATTCGTATCTAGTCCCCCGTATCGATTAGTTGTAGTGGTAGTGGTAGTTGTAGTTAGTATTTTTCATATCCTATCATTCTGCACTATGAAACTTCCATGTTCCTATCCTCTTTAGGGACATGGTATCATTTTCCAACTGTTTTCTTACAAGTAGTTGATAGTTAGTAGTATGTAGTTCAGCAGATACCCTCGCTATGGACCAATCGGTCTCCTGGTATCTGTTATTCCTATGTAATCCTATGTAATCCTCTCTCTCTCTCTCTCGCTCTCGCTCTCTCTCTCGCTCTCGCTCTCGCTCTCGCTCTCGCTCTCGCTCTCACTCTCTCTCTCTCTCTCTCTCTCTCTCTCTCTCTCTCTCTCTCTCTCTCTCTCTCTCTCTCTCTCTCTCTCTCTCTCTCTCTCTCTCTCTCTCTCTCTCTCTCTCTCTCTCTCTCTCTCTCTCTCTCTCTCGTACAGGTTCACAATCCCTTATCTGCACATTAAAAAATCAGACAGTAGCCAGCATGTTTTGTTTACTAAACTTGTCTCTCAAGGCAGGAACAGTGCATAGGTCCTTGCCTATACTTACGCTGTACATTAGGGTATTGAAGCAGTCTCAAGATTTGCTTAACCTCTTTACGCCCAGATCTTTCCTTTACGCCCAGATCTTTCCTTTACGCCCAGATCTTTCCTTTATGCCCAGATCTTTCCTTTACGCCCAGATCTTTCCTATACGCCCAGATCTTTCCTTTACGCCCAGATCTTTCCTTTATGCCCAGATCTTTCCTTCACGCCCAGATCTTTCCTTTACGCCCAGATCTTTCCTTTACGCCCAGATCTTTCCTTCACGCCCAGATCTTTCCTTTACGCCCAGATCTTTCCTTCACGCCCAGATCTTTCCTTTACTATATAAAATTGTCTGTTATTAGCCATAAAATTACAAAAACTAACTTGATATTCCAAATTACTAGTGGACAAGGGTACTAAACAGGTCATATCTATAAAATTGTCTGTTATTAATTAAAATTGTCTAATGGGAGTCAAATTACAATGGAAATTACGTTCTGGGACTCGAGGGGTTAAAGAGAAATAATGCAATTTCTTATGCTTACCACGTATGAAACTTTAAAATTACGTGAAAATGCACCGGGCCTTACTCTCGCCCCCTCCCTCACGCCACGCCACATCATCCATAACACCCCCAGTATATTTCCTATGGGAGTATTAGAGTCTGTCCTATACTGCCCTGCATACCAATGTGCTGACTCATTTAAAATAACTACTATGCTAAGGTATAGTAAAAGATTATGCTGATGTTGGAAAATATATAAATAGAAATTGGACATTTTCCCCTAGTTTTAGTCTAACTGGAAAATATATAAATAAAAACTGGACATTTTCCCCTAGGATTTAGTCTAACTGGAAAATATATAAATAGAAACTGGACATTTTTCCCCCTTGGTTAGTCTTGAAAATAGAAATGAGTCTTATACACCGAAAAATATGGTATATAATGGGAGGGAGTTTATGGGCAAATAGGATTGATTTAAATGTATTTTTACTCGACGCCCAATTTTCTGGGAACGTAACTCATGTGTTAACCCCTTCACGCCTAAATCTTTCCTTTGCTATATGAAATTGTCTGTTATTAGTCATAAAACTACGAAAAAGTAACTAAATAAACCAAGTTAGCTAATGGACAAGGATATTAAACAGGTCATATCTATATAATATTGCTTATGTTCATTAAAATCGTCGAATGGTGGTTATATTACAATGAAAATTACGTTCTGGGCTTCAAGGGGTTAAGCGAGGGAGGAGTGTGTACAGGATTAGTTTCCATCAGACAGGGTTTCTTTTTCAGTATTATATTCATTAACTTCAATAATTTGCAAGCCACTAAACCATCTATATCTCATTACAATATTTTCATTTTGCTTTTCTTTTCATTTTTTTTTTTCTTTAAAGTTTGATCTCCTATCTTGTCATTCAATTGTCTCTTTATATGATTGTAACAGTTTAAGGATAGTCTATCTTCCTCTGACCTCATTATTTTTACATTTTTGCCGTGGGTCCATGGTTGAGCAAGGGCAGAATATATATTTTTTCTTATTCTGCCCTATGGAGATGGTATTATTAAAAACTACATGCATGATGAATGTTAAATATATTTCATTAAAACTACATACATTTCACACATTTTTGTAGGATCAGTCATTTCAAAACATTATCCACAATTTAAGTCCTGTACTTACTTACTAATCAAACATGAAGATATTGAGACATTCTTGCATTCTCGCAGATGGGATGGAACTTCTATTCTTCAGAGCGGCAGAGGGACAGTATGAGCTATGCCATGCAGTGGATCCTGCCTGAACAGTCTACCAACACCATCTTTACTGAACATCAGCACAGCATTCAAAAGACGCTCATGCAAGAGTATGATGCCATCAAATCTAAAATATGGGGTAAGTTACTCTTATCTCTCTCCATCTATCTCTGCTACTATCTATCTATCTGCTCTATCTATCTCTTATACGCCACTCTACCTACATCCATACCACTCTCATTATTTCATTATGTGAAAGGAAAACTGTATGCACATTTCTTTCACATTTTTGGCCCTAAAAAAAAGGGGGCGTCATAAGTCATAGGGCGTTCTTTCAAACATGTCGGGCAGCTCTAACACAGAACAGGAAGCTCAAAAAATGTCAAATACATTTAATTGATCCTATCATGGTGAGTGGTGACTCATAGGCTATTCCTGGCTACCTTCCCTGGCCTGCGGGCGTAGGGTGATCCGGCCAGGCCACCACCACCCACCCTCTCAAGCCTGTACTAGGTCCTTTGCTTGCCATACTCACACTGTACATAGGGTATGTAAGCAGTTTCAAGATTTTGTTAAAGAGAAATAATAGGCATGCCACTTATGAAACTTTAAAATTACGTGAAAATGCACCGGATTTTACCCTCCCTCACTCCACATCATACATAAAACCCCCAATTTATTTCCTATTAGAGTATTATAAGCCCACACAGGACTGAGAGGGTGGTGGTGGCCGGGTCACCCTACGCCCGCAGGCCAGGAGGGAAGGGAGCCAGGAATATGAGTCACATCGATAATCCTAAACATACCATTGAATGTCCTAAACATATTCAATAGTTCAGTTTAATTAATTCATAAGTTATAAATTTCATAAAACTGTGCATTTTACAAAAAAAAATATATATATTTTTTAAGAATGATTGAATATTAATAGCAAATTTTTACAAAAAAATTAAATTCTAAATTACTTTTAAATTTAGAAATCTCCAATATTTTTCACACTCCTTTCACTCACTAATCCTCGCACTGCATTTTGTAACTTATAAATGTTTTCATTAACCTATGCTACCCACCTATTTTTTTATTACGATTTCATAAATTGTGTGTAATATAACAAGACGCAAATTCAGCCTTTAAAAGTCCAAAATGCCTCAAAGACTCTCCGGAGAAACACCACAAGCGCAAGGAAAGTTAAATGAAAAAAACATTCATCTCAGATTTTATTAATATCAAAAACCTCTTGTTCAAAATAACATCATGCGAAACATGAATGACTACGAGGAATACAACATACATCAGCGGCAGCTAATCGCCCTGAGCCGTCAGGGTGGAAGTCAGTCTTTCCATACGAGAATCTCAGCGAAGATTTTTATATTAAGTCAAAGTCAATAGGGTGTTTTAAAAGGAGGTTAGATAATTACATGGATGGGGATAAAAGGTGGATGTAGGTAGTGTTAAGTAACAGGAACTACCATGTGTAGGTCTCGCGGCCTCTTGTAGCTTCCTTATTTTCTTATAAAACACTGAAAACAGTAGATTATACAGTCATGATATATATATCAACTACTGTGTATTATCTTCAGTGGCTCATACAAATCAGTAGTGATGCAATAATTCGCAATATATGGCGCCTGGCGACATTAGTGCAGGTGGCAACTATAGTGCTATCTACGGTAGCGTGTTCTTAAATCGAACACGTGCGGTAGATAACATCCACAATACTGTATGGTTGTTTAGTATAGGTACAATGTGTCTAGAATTATCAACAGTGCATGGATATTTATAACATTTGAAAATTTTCAGGAAAAGAGAAAGGATCTGATAAGGCGATGTCCTATGTGCAGTCCAGCATCTTGTCTGAAGTGGATGCCATGTTGGCCGAGCTGCAACAGGACGGCCGACAACCCAGTCGCAGCAAACCTTCAACGGATGTGAACCACGACCATGATGCCTCAACTGAAATATCAGAAATTGGTAAGAAATTATCCTATACTTGCATGTGACTCACCCACCATTTTAATCCCCTCCATCATGACAGTAACATTTTAAACCCCTCCATCATACCTGTTATGATAGGGGTTTTAAATGTTACTGTCATGATAGGGGGGTTTAAAATGTTACTGTTATGATGGAGGGGTTTAAAATGTTACTGTAAAATGTTACTGTCATGATAGAGGGGTTTAAAATGTTACTGTTAACATTTTAAACCCCTCCATCATAACAGTAACATTTTAAACCCCCCTATCATAACAGTAACATTTTAAACCCCCCTATCATGACAGTAACATTTTAAACCCCTCCATCATAACAGTAACATTTTAAACCCCCCTATCATGACAGTAACATTTTAAACCCCTCCATCATAACAGTAACATTTTAAACCCCTCCATCATGACAGTAACATTTTAAACCCCTCCATCATGACAGTAACATTTTAAACCCCTCTATCATGACAGTAACATTTTAAACCCCTCCATCATGACAGTAACATTTTAAACCCCTCTATCATAACAGTAACATTTTAAACCCCTCCTATCATAACAGTAACATTTTAAACCCCCTATCATGACAGTAACATTTATTAAAAACCCCTCCATCATGACAGTAACATTTTAAACCCCTCCATCATAACAGTAACATTTTAAACCCCTCCATCATGACAGTAACATTTTAAACCCCTCCATCATAACAGTAACATTTTAAACCCCTCCATCATGACAGTAACATTTTAAACCCCTCCATCATGACAGTAACATTTTAAACCCCTCCATCATAACAGTAACATTTTAAACCCCTCCATCATAACAGTAACATTTTAAACCCCTCCATCATGACAGTAACATTTTAAACCCCTCCATCATAACAGTAACATTTTAAACCCCCCTATCATGACAGTAACATTTTAAACCCCTCCATCATGACAGTAACATTTTAAACCCCTCCATCATAACAGTAACATTTTAAACCCCCCTATCATGACAGTAACATTTTAAACCCCTCTATCATGACAGTAACATTTTAAACCCCTCTATCATAACAGTAACATTTTAAACCCCTCACATACAGTAACATTTAAACCCTCTATCATAACAGTAACATTAACCCCTCCATCATAACAGTAACATTTTAAACCCCTCCATCATAACAGTAACATTTTAAACCCCTCCATCATAACAGTAACATTTTAAACCCCCCTATCATGACAGTAACATTTTAAACCCCTCTATCATGACAGTAACATTTTAAACCCCCTATCATACAGTAACATTTTAAACCCCCTATCATGACAGTAACATTTTAAACCCCCCTATCATGACAGTAACATTTTAAACCCCTCCATCATAACAGTAACATTTTAAACCCCCCTATCATGACAGTAACATTTTAAACCCCCCTATCATGACAGTAACATTTTAAACCCCTCTATCATGACAGTAACATTTTAAACCCCTATCATGACATAACAGTAACATTTTAAACCCCCCTATCATGACAGTAACATTTTAAACCCCCCTATCATGACAGTAACATTTTAAACCCCTCTATCATGACAGTAACATTTTAAACCCCTCTATCATGACAGGTAAAAAATAAATGCCCCAGAATCCTGCTACGAACTATAGTCTATTTTTTTTAACGAGGCAAAAAATTCCATTCTATCTTAAGGTCATATGGTTAACTATGATAAAATACAGCTGAAATTTAGAAGAACTGTAGTATTCCCTTCGCCTGGCATCAAATATCAGTCAATAAGCAGCAAAGGGGCAGGATTTTTCACCTCATTAAAAAAAAAATTACTTTAACTCCGCTACTCGTTACTTGAATTCAACTTTTACCAAGACATTATTACATGAAGAATGTTTCCATGAATATACATTATTTATGTCAGTACGATTTTGATTTTTGTCAGTAAGATAATTGATATTGATTTTTGTCAGTAAGAGAAGTCCAAATTGCAATCAGTTTAGATTTTTTTTTTTTCCCAACATAAACACAATCACGTAATTTTAAATCTAGATGCAAATCATAATTTTTCTGTTCTAAATTCCTCACCCTTTCTGACACCTTTACTTTATATTCAATTAAAGTTATATCATTTGAGCAAAAATTAGAAGACTTCCTTACTGATGTATTGATCTTTCCAGGGCAAAGAAAGAAGGAGATTCTCAAGAAGGCAGCAGCGTTAAGTACCACCGAAGAATTCTTCAAAAGAAAGCAGCTACGGAGTCCACTGAAAAAATTTAGAAAAAGTATTAATCGCCACGCTGATGAGACGCTTGGTGGCAGTGATGGTTCTGACGGTGACACAAGCAACAATGAAGACGACCCCGAGACCGATGATGGTAGCAGGAAAGTGACAAAATTCAGAGAAATAATGGACTTCATGCAACCTCCACAGGAAGGAGATCTTGACATTGCCAGCAGGTCTTGCAGAGTTAAGGATAAAACATCGCAAAAATATTCAATTGATGAAGAAAGTAACCAAGAATCTGACGGTGTTTGTGAAGCCTTAGATTCCCAAAATATAGTATTGCCTAATGAATATCTACAGCCAAGATCTGAGGAGCTTGAACCTATGAAGAGGGATAAAAGTAAGGCCAGGGTGGTGACGCTACAGGGTAACAGTGGCGCGAGTCCTCTCAAGGCTGTGCAATGCCAACAAAATCACCCGGAAGACGAAACAACATCTTCGCCAAAACAAAAAAGAAAAAGGGGGAGACCAAGAAAATCTAATCCCAAAAATAAGATTAGATGTAAACCACTGGAAGAATCACAAGTTATAGAAAAGAACAGAACTTTGGAGAGTAACCCCACATCTGTAGGTAAATTTGAGGAAATTTTCCTACCTTGTGAAGCCCCTAGGAGTAATCACAGGTTCAAAAATAAGGTTAGATGTAATCCACTGGAAGAATCACAAGTTATAAAAGAGAACAGAACTTTGGAGAGTAACCCCACATCTGAACCTTTATTTGAGGAAATTTACCTACCTTGTGTTGCTTCTAGGAGCGATAAACACAATGACTTACTGCCAGATGATACGGCAAAGAAGCTAAATGGAAATTCCTTACAAAAAGAAACACACTCGCCGGAAAGTGAACAAAGCAGACCTAAAACTACACACAGGCAAATGGACTCACTATATGACGGCAAAGAAAATGTTGAGGGCTTTAAGAAAAATAAGAAAGCTCCTTCACATGGCTCTGATGAAGCACTTTGCTCTGATGAAGTAGACCAAGAAGACAATCACCAAGAAGATCAAGAAGAAAATCATCAAGTAGATCAAGAAGAAGCTTGCAAGGATTTTACTGAGGAAGTTTGTAACCTTGACCCAAGTACTACTGAAAATGTGGTTATGACTATATTAGTTTCTCAAGGTATGTGGAATGATAAGATAATTATCCCGTGTTGTGAAAGTGACCAGAATAATGCGTCAGATCCACGTGGTAATGACATGTTAACTAAAGTAAAACCTTTATCACAAGAAAACCTTAAAGATCTGAATCATATTAGAAAAGTATTAGACGTGGAATTAGTAGCTGGTAAACGCCATAAAACGAAACTTCACGCAATTCTTGAAGCAGAAAGTATGGTTTTTGTGGAAGTTAACTTTCATGAAGATAATTTTGTGGTACATTCTGCAAAATTAAAAATGTCAATAAAGGATGTGAAAGCCCTCCAGATTAACAAAGCAAAGTTAAAGGGTTTGAAGAAAAAGTTGTATTCGTTCTTGCCCCCTCGGTACAAAGATTACGAGTTAAACATACAATTAACTGTTCACCAGTCACCCAACGGAACCCCTGAAGAACAGTCTGAAGTATCTGAAGCCTTGGCAGAACAGCAGTCCAACCAAAGCTGTGGCTCCCCAGGAAGATATGATAAACAAGGTTCTGAACCCTCACCAGAGAAGCCTTTAAGGCAGGGCTGTGAATCCCTACCCAAGGATGAATCCCTACCCAAGGAACACACAAACCAGGGTCACGAATCCACCCCTGTCACGCCCCAGGGTCACGAATCCACCTCTGTCACGCCCCAGGGTCATGAATCCACCCCTGTCACGCCCCAGGGTCATGAATCCACCCCTGTCATGCCCCAGGGTCATGAATCTACCCCTGTCACGCCCCAGGGTCATGAATCCACCCCTGTCACGCCGCTGACTTGTACTGCGACGCCCAAGACTGATGACAACATACCTCATGAGGAACCCACAACATCTCACACACAAGAAGGAAAAGACTATTCACGTGTGATGGAAGACAACCACAATGGATCAACTTCTTTACATGGAACCTGTGATGACATAAATCTTGCTGGGGAAGTACTGGAAGTGGAAATGGTGGCCATCAAATCCAAGAAAAATAATACTCAGAAAGGACCCAAAGCAGATACTGTTCACTTACGAGTGCGTTTTCGAGCTGGAGGTGTTCAAATACATCAGACAAAATTCGCAATTTCAAAAAAGGATTTAAGAACCTTACAGAATGACAAAAAGAAGTTAGAGAGCTTTAAAGCAAAATTTTATTCTATTCTTCCCGCCAAGTATCAGAAATATAAAATGCGCCTCCAGTTAACTGCTCCTCAGGCAGTTGTAAATGATAATGAAACTCCTCGACAACATTCCAGACGAGGCTCTGACTCCTCAATCTTGCCTCAGGCTCCTGCCACACCAGTGAAAGCTGAAGACACACCTCAAGTGGAACCTTCAACATCTCACTGCCAGGAAAGTCTTCACTTGAAAGACCTCAATGCTGTCAGGAAAGCAAGAACATTTACAACCAATCGAGTACAAAACTCTCCCTCAAAATCTCCACCGCCTCGGATCCAACAAAACGTTCCCAACACAGGCAGAGTAAAAGGATATTATTTACCCAATGCAGCAGAGCAAGGTCAAGATTCTATCAGTAATACAGCCAAGCCAGTCTACACGAACTTACTACCTCTTCAACAAGGTCAAGATTCTATCAGCAATGCAGCCAAGCCAGTCTACACGAACTTACTACCTCTTCAACAAGGTCAAGATTCTATCAGTAATACAGCCAAGCCAGTCTACACGAACTTACTACCTCTTCAACAAGGTCAAGGATCTATCAGCAATGCAGCACAGCCAGTCTACACAAACTTACTACCTCTTCAAAGCACCCACGAATCTGGTGTGAGTTTGGTTACCGGGGGAAGTCACCATCCAGAAGCGATTGGTTTTGATAGTGTAATCGCTATTCCTTTATCTACAGACATTGAAAATACACCACATAAGGTATTTCAAAAGCAGAAACAGAAACATTTAGTAATACATATAAATGAAGATACCTTAACATCTCCAATTGTTGTAGAAAGTGAGGCCGGGAACATGAGTGAGTGCAAGCCTGAGGTGATCCATGTGGCGGGAAGAATAACAGCCACACAAAGGTCTGGCACAGCAAAAAAGGAATGTCCTCTGAAGGCACCTGATGAAGAAAGGACTTTGTTAGCTGTGCATGCAGATAATAGTTTGGGAGAACCATGTCATGATTTCATAAACAAAGACTTGAGCACTTCATCACCTGTAAAGAAAGAGAAAGATATCTATGCTAGTCCTGATGGGTGCATACAACCACATTATATAAAGGAGGAGGCAAGCAATAGCACCGCACTAGTCACACACAGCACACAGGAACTCTATACAGAAAACTGCACTATTCCGTGGCAAGGTAGACGTAATCCAACTTCCACGAGTGACAACCACCGTCTAACCGCTCTACCATTGAATAGGCATCACAAGACTGTTAGAAAGGAGCAAGGAAAAGCTTTAAGTAAAACTGAGAGACTGACTGGTGATTTGCCTTCAAACGCTGATCTTGAAAATCCCCAAGCCAGCACATCAACAGTCAGTGAAAGCCCAAGATGCAATAATACAACCGTGACTGACGGAGTTTCTTCTTCGCGGTCATATTCTACATCTACGAGCGTGTCTGGGAACCTGCAAGACTCGGCAACAACTAGTACCAGTGAATCAAAGGTCAATCAGAGTCCAGTCTGCTCGTTTAACTTTTTCTCAAAGAGAAATAAGTGTGATGTGTCTCAGAGAAAACAAGTTTCCTCTGTTTCTAGTGTTAAGAAACCCTGTGTCCCATTTTTGTTTATGGAGAAGAAGTTTCCAAAGAAAAATCCCTGATGTGTTGAAACAAATGTCTTACAATGTGATAATTTCATCCGTTTAATGTAAGCCAGTGAAAGCAAGAGTTGTAAAGTACAGTATGCTAGCAATGATATGAGCAAATTTGTTCCATAGTGCCGACTGGCATGTAGAATTTCTTGGATATTGCAGGCATAAGAGGTATGCATGGTCTGAATGGGGATACAATCCTCGAGAATGACGGTGTTTCATGAATGGACACGTATTTGTTTTCTAATACGTATAGTTTACAGGTCAACAAATATGGAAAGGAAATGCTGTATTAAGTGATGGAAATGTTTGATGTGCACAAAAAGAGTATGTGAATAACGTAAAACAAGCAATTCTAGACTAGGTACCATATGATGAGCTCTCTGGGCTGATTCACTCAATACCATTCCACTGTCGATTCGTCTGTTCTGGTTTTGTACGGAAATTATCTAAAAATAATTAATGGGTCTATTCACACTATTAATTCCATGTCTTCTTTTTATAGCTTTCAATTTGTCAGAATACACACATATTAAAAGGAATTTGTGGCAGACAAAACATGTATGGAAAATTCTATACCTCTGCCACTACATTTGAGCATCAATAAGTATGTTATTTTTTGTCAACATCATGTCATTGGTTCTAGCTGCAAACATCAAGCAGTCATGAGTGACGAGTAGTTGATAGAGCTGGTCACAGGCTACAAGGAGCTATGTGACGTGTGACAAAAAATAGTGATAGCTGCAGCAAGCCGTTTGAGGTGCCATGGCTAAGCGGCTTGAGAGAGAATTACAGAAAACCACTGAGCACACTCCCGTTTTAATGTTTATTTTATGTTCTAATACTTATGTCAATTTTATACCAATGAATACAACATTATCTTTCTATTGTTTATATGGACTTGTATATTTATATGCTAATACATGAATTATATGTAAAATGCAGCCAAATTTTGAATAGTGCAAAATAAAATATAGCTGAAACCTACAGGCATCGACTTATTTTGCTCATTTTGTCTACTTTGAACCACAAAAACTTCATTAGATCATAACCAATTAGAAAAGGCAATATAAACTAACCTTAGAATGCTTAGTACACCTGAATGAAATCCTCTTACACCTGAGGTCCTCGGCTGCACGTCACACAAAATATTGCTTCATCCAACCCCATCATAAATCATCATTTCAATCAGAGATCATATATATGAGTTTAGAATACTGTCTAGCATAGATTACCTGCCTCTGGGTTATGATGGACCTCTGAATAATGCTGCCTATAGCATCGTGGACGCATGGTGAATTTCTGATTCAATTTTAACCCCTTGAGGCCCAGAACGTAATTTCCATTGTAATTTGACCACCATTAGATGACTTTTAGTGAATATAAGCAATATTTTATAGATATAATCTGTTTAGTATCCTTGTCCACTAGTTAATTTGGTATATTAAGTCACTTCGTAATTTTATGGCTAACAACAGATGATTTTATATAGCAAAGGAAAGATCTTGGCGTGAAAGGGTTAAGAAAAATAATAGTCTATGATGCCCGAAAATACAGTAATTTAGGATCAACCTCACTCAGTCCGAAGTGGGTAACAATTAACAAACACGAGTCTGTAAGCCCCATGCAGTATTTTTTGGCCATAAATGGATAACATTCATAATAAATGTTCCTATGCACTCAGGAACATTACAAAATAAAAAATAAAATAAAAATAATTAATTCATGGTATAAGTGTAGCTACATGTTAGTAGTACTGTTTTATTTCGCAATATTTACATTTAAACTGATGTGACATGACTGATGAATAATTTATCCTGCAACAAAACAGAAAGGAAACATAATGAAGACTCACCTGGGAGGCTCGGATGTGAAGCAGTCACTCACTATGAAACTAGACTACGTTCCTGTAAACCTGTCCTTGTCACACTCATACAGCTACTTCACTGTAGCCCCACTCCGTACTTCACTGTAGCCCCACCCTGTACTTCACTGTAGCCCCACCCTGTACTTCACTGTAGCCCCACTCCGTACTTCACTGTAGCCCCACCCTGTACTTCACTGTAGCCCCACTCCGTACTTCACTGTAGCCCCACCCTGTACTTCACTGTAGCCCCACCCTGTACTTCACTGTAGCCCCACTCCGTACTTCACTGTAGCCCCACTCCGTACTTCACTGTAGACCCACCCTGTACTTCACTGTAGCCCCACCCTGTACTTCACTGTAGCCCCACTCCGTACTTCACTGTAGCCCCACCCTGTACTTCACTGTAGCCCCACCCTGTACTTCACTGTAGCCCCACTCCGTACTTCACTGTAGCCCCACCCTGTACTTCACTGTAGCCCCACCCTGTACTTCACTGTAGCCCCACTCCGTACTTCACTGTAGCCCCACCCCGTACTTCACTGTAGCCCCACTCCGTACTTCACTGTAGCCCCACTCCGTACTTCACTGTAGCCCCACCCTGTACTTCACTGTAGACCCACCCTGTACTTCACTGTAGCCCCACCCTGTACTTCACTGTAGCCCCACTCCGTACTTCACTGTAGCCCACCCGTACTTCACTGTAGCCCCACCTGTACTTCACTGTAGCCCCACCCTGTACTTCACTGTAGCCCCACCCTGTACTTCACTGTAGCCCACCCTGTACTTCACTGTAGCCCCACCCTGTACTTCACTGTAGCCCCACCCTGTACTTACTGTAGCCCCACCTGTACTTCACTGTAGCCCCACCCTGTACTTCACTGTAGCCCCACCCTGTACTTCACTGTAGCCCCACCCTGTACTTCACTGTAGCCCCACCCTGTACTTCACTGTAGCCCCACTCCGTACTTCACTGTAGCCCCACCCTGTACTTCACTGTAGCCCACCCTGTCTTCACTGTAGCCCCACCCTGTACTTCACTGTAGCCCCACCCTGTACTTCACTGTAGCCCCACACCTTACTTCACTGTACCCCCACCCTGTACTTCACTGTAGCCCACCCTGTGCTTCACTGTAGCCCCACCCTGTACTTCACTGTAGCCCCACCCTGTACTTCACTGTAGCCCCACCCTGTACTTCACTGTAGCCCCACCCTGTACTTCACTGTAGCCCCACCCTGTGCTTCACTGTAGCCCCACCCTGTACTTCACTGTAGCCCCACCCTGTACTTCACTGTAGCCCACCCTGTACTTCACTGTAGCCCCACCCTGTACTTCACTGTAGCCCCACCCTGTACTTCACTGTAGCCCCACCCTGTACTTCACTGTAGCCCCACCCTGTACTTCACTGTAGCCCCACCCTGTACTTCACTGTAGCCCCACCCTGTACTTCACTGTAGCCCCACCCTGTACTTCACTGTAGCCCCACCCTGTACTTCACTGTAGCCCCACCCTGTACTTCACTGTAGCCCCACCCTGTACTTCACTGTAGCCCCACCCTGTACTTCACTGTAGCCCCCCCTGTACTTCACTGTAGCCCCACCCTGTACTTCACTGTAGCCCCACCCTGTACTTCACTGTAGCCCCACCCTGTACTTCACTGTAGCCCCACCCTGTACTTCACTGTAGCCCACCCTGTACTTCACTGTAGCCCCACCCTGTACTTCACTGTAGCCCCACCCTGTACTTCACTGTAGCCCCACCCTGTGCTTCACTGTAGCCCCACCCTGTCTTCACTGTAGCCCCACCCTGTAGCTTCACTGTAGCCCCACCCTGTACTTCACTGTAGCCCCACCCTGTACTTCACTGTAGCCCCACCCTGTACTTCACTGTAGCCCCACCCTGTACTTCACTGTAGCCCCACCCGTACTTCACTGTAGCCCCACCCTGTACTTCACTGTAGCCCCACTCCGTACTTCACTGTAGCCCCACCCTGTACTTCACTGTAGCCCCACCCTGTACTTCACTGTAGCCCCACCCTGTACTTCACTGTAGCCCCACCCTGTACTTCACTGTAGCCCCACCCTGTACTTCACTGTAGCCCCACCCTGTACTTCACTGTAGCCCCACCCTGTACTTCACTGTAGCCCCACCCTGTACTTCACTGTAGCCCCACCCTGTACTTCACTGTAGCCCCACTCCGTACTTCACTGTAGCCCCACCCTGTACTTCACTGTAGCCCCACTCCGTACTTCACTGTAGCCCCACCCTGTACTTCACTGTAGCCCCACCCTGTACTTCACTGTAGCCCCATCCGTACTTCACTGTAGCCCCACCCTGTACTTCACTGTAGCCCCACCCTGTACTTCACTGTAGCCCCACCCTGTACTTCACTGTAGCCCCACCCTGTACTTCACTGTAGCCCCACCCTGTACTTCACTGTAGCCCCACTCCTGTACTTCACTGTAGCCCACCCTGTACTTCACTGTAGCCCCACCCTGTACTTCACTGTAGCCCCACTCCGTACTTCACTGTAGCCCCACTCCGTACTTCACTGTAGCCCCACCCTGTACTTCACTGTAGCCCCACCCTGTACTGTTTCACTGTAGCCCCACTCCGTACTTCACTGTAGCCCCACCCTGTACTTCACTGTAGCCCCACCCTGTACTTCACTGTAGCCCCACTCCGTACTTCACTGTAGCCCCACCCTGTACTTCACTGTAGCCCCAACCCTGTACATCACTGTAGCTCCACCCTTGCCCCTACTTCACTGTAGCCCCACCCTGTACTTCACTGTAGCCCCACCTTGTACTTCACTGTAGCCCCACCCTGTACTTCACTGTAGCCCCACCCTGTACTTCACTGTAGCCCCACCCTGTACTTCACTGTAGCCCCACCCTGTACTTCACTGTAGCCACCACCCTAGCACTGTACTTCACTGTAGCCCCACCCTGTACTTCACTGTAGCCCCACCCTGTACTTCACTGTAGCCCCACCCTGTACTTCACTGTAGCCCCACCCTGTACTTCACTGTAGCCCCACCCTGTACTTCACTGTAGCCCCACCCTGTACTTCACTGTAGCCCCACCCTGTACTTCACTGTAGCCCCACCCTGTACTTCACTGTAGCCCCACCCTGTACTTCACTGTAGCCCCACCCTGTACTTCACTGTAGCCCCACTCCGTACTTCACTGTAGCCCCACCCTGTACTTCACTGTAGCCCCACTCCGTACTTCACTGTAGCCCCACCCTGTACTTCACTGTAGCCCCACCCTGTACTTCACTGTAGCCCCACCCTGTACTTCACTGTAGCCCCACCCTGTACTTCACTGTAGCCCCACCCTGTACTTCACTGTAGCCCCACCCTGTACTTCACTGTAGCCCCACCCTGTACTTCACTGTAGCCCCACCCTGTACTTCACTGTAGCCCCACCCTGTACTTCACTGTAGCCCCACCCTGTACTTCACTGTAGCCCCACCCTGTACTTCACTCTGTACACATTTCAGCAAAACTCTGCAACACAATTATGTGAGTGGATAAGCTAAATGCTAAACAGAATTTGGTCAATTTATAGTTTCACCCAACCAACGATTTTCTGATGCGCCTTATGTTTTTCTGGTGTGTTTTTGTGTTTTGAATTAATCTGCTAACCGTTTCTGTCGCAATTTTTTTTTTTTTTTTTTTTTTGCAAAAATGACAAAAAAGAACAACAAAAAAAACCTAAACCTAACCTAACCTTTACCTATACCTAACCTAACCCATGCCTAACCTAACCTAACCTAACCTAACCTAACTTTATAAAGAAATAAAAAAATAAACTAACCTTGGGGGAAGAAAAAAAAAAAAAAAAAAAAAAAAAAATTGCGACATAAACGGTTAGCAGATTCATTCAAAAACAAAAACACACCAGAAAAACATGAGGCGCATCAGAAAATCGTTGGTTGGGTGAAACTATAAATGATCCCAGAATTTAGAGGGGGGAAAAAGTACCTTCTCACTTTGAAGTAACAGCCGCGGTAAGGATGTTCCCCGCACAAACATTCTTATTGAAGGGCAGTGATGGAGAAATCCTCGATATTCGCCCTTCCCTGGTTCCCTGGTGTAATCCAGCAAAGTCAATCTCCGCCGCAGGGCTGGTGGTACTCCACAGCAAGAAGGCAGAGGCGAGGGACCACTGGCGTAGCTGGGGATCCATCAATGGGGGGCACAGCTGTGTATGGGGGGGCACTATGGTAAGCAGAGTTCAGGGGCATTCTGCTGCCGCATAGAAGGATATAAGGGCATATCCTCAGTCACAGGTCCAAGCAGATTACGGAAGCCATAGACACTAGGGGGGCTCCAGATTCTCATGGGGGAGGGGGGGGGGGGCACGTCCATGGGAGCTGTCTGCACAGTGCACACACATCCTGCCCCATCGCCGGCTCGCCCTCGACTGTCGCTCGCACCGGATTACTCAAGGAACTCAACATCACTTCGAAACACTAAACCATTCCCTTATTTCCTTCCCACGCCCTTACCTGTTGACCTTTGACCAATAATTCTTGACCTTTAACGTTATCTTAGTCTTCAATGTTAGAAAATGCGAGTGTTGGTATAGTTTTGTAGTAAATTTTTTAAAGCTTATATTGATAAGGTTCGTTAGTGCTTCGAACTCACTAACAACGTCGCAGAGGATGGTGGGGTAAGATATCCTTTTTTTTTTTTTTGCTATGTAGTTTGTGGGTTGTTAAAGGACTGGACTGCTTTCTTAGCAGTGGCGTATCTAGGTATCAATCAATGGGGGGCACCAGGGGGGGAGGGGGGTGCACTAGGCAAGCGGTGCTCAGGGGCCACTGATGCCACATAGAAATAATTTTTTCAACTGAGAAATTCGGGTTACTGTCCCCCTGGGGCAAGGGGATGGGGGTGTGTGGTGTGTGAGGTCCCAGCATTACCCTAAGATCGGTAATAATGAGCTCCAAGCTCGCACCGGGAGGGTGAAACTGGCGATCGCGAGTCCGACTCGCGTGGACAAGACGATGGGTGAATGACACACAACACACACACACCACACACACACGCACGCACGCACGCACGCACGCACGCATGCACACACTAATTTGCACAACATTGCAAAAGTCATTATCGCACAGATGCCACAGAGCGCCTACCTGCTGATCTTTCTTTAATTT